>JAVYIG010008451.1:0-89258 GCA_035222895.1 Strongylocentrotus droebachiensis
AGGCTACTTTGTATAATGCAATTCAGAAAGAGATTGTCTTTAATAGTTTTGTGAATAATGCTGGTATTTTCTTCTCTCAGTCTTTCAGTGTTGCAATTAATTGAAATTTATTGAAAGGGAATTTTTGTTTATATACCAGGGCCCCGCGCGTCTTATGAAGAGTTGTGATTGATCCAAATCAATCGCAAGTCCTCTATCTTCTATCTCGTATGTACATACATGTAGTTGCGATCAATCGCAACCGTTTATAAGACGGGGCCAAGGAGGATTATAAAAAATATAGGCCTACATTGAACACGCCCTAGTGATCTTTAGTTACGAGGCCGAAAGCCCATGAGACCGTAGGTCGATACTTAAGATCGAAGACTACTTCTGCTTGGTACTACCATGTCCATCACAGTCTAACGAAGTACAACTGGATATCGCTGTTGCGGACATATATATATTTTGTTTGTGTCCCAAAATTTGAAAATTTAGCCGATCGGTCTAGGGGGGGGGGGGTAGGGGCGGCTTTTTGGGGTCATCTATTACATCTTTTTTTGTATAATTTTTTGTTAATACATTTTATTACTAAAAAAAAAAGGGGGGGTGCTCCAAAACATACACATAAAAAAGTTCAAGGAGGGGTACCCCCCTCCCCTCCCCCCCCCCCCCCCCTGCGTACGCGCCTGCAGGGCATACATCTTGTGTGAGTTCTGTCACTTTTCACATTCTTGTTTTTAATATCACGTGAGTTTTTATAAATTATGATCTGCACTCGAGTTGTTGTGTACTTTGTATCAAACATGCAGTCGCGATTTGCAGAGTACTCGGGTGCATCGTTTTCACGAAACCGAAATACAAGTTCACCGACATTCATTATTCAAACCATCGAATTTCTTACTTGAAATTCGTTTATTCAAACGCGTGGTAATTTTAATACACGCGTTTCAATGAGATGTTGGCGAACTACTTACGACAGTTTCGTGGAACGCTGCCCAGTTTCCAAGTGCACATAATATAGGGTTCTTCTATACAATATTGAGGTGCTTGGTTTTAGTAGATATATACACTCATGTACCATATGGTTTTAGACGTGTGGTTATGGCAGAAAATATGTAATTTGATGTTAATAATGAAATGAATAATAAATAACGATGAGAAGTGCAAACTACTTTGTATTCTATGTTTGTTTTGTTTTTAAATAAAAACGTTATAACATATACTGTGTATTTCAAGTACTTGGAAATTAACTTGTCTGGGATGTCTCCATATTTTTGAAGCCGCTCGGTAAACCCACATAAGCTACACCGTATCACTGAACAACGGTGTGAACTGGAGGCACAGAGCCCCCCCCCCCCCCCCCCCCACTCGCGAGAGAAAGCTATTGATCTTCAAATAACCTAAACGTTCACTCTATAAATGTATTTCTTTGGAATTATATGGGGGTGGTTATGGGTGGCACATGCGCCAAATCAAAAAGTAAAGAAAAAAGATTGAGAGAAGGAAAATGAAGAATGGAAAGAGAAAAAGTCACCTTGACCACCTCCCACGCCCTCATCCATCTAGGGGTGCGTTCAATCGAATTTTCGAAGCTAGAATCACAAACATGAATCACAATTCAAAACGCTGTTACAAAAAGCAAGGTCACTGCGGTTTGCGTTCAAGCGATTTTTCATCAACGCTGATTCTAGCTCATTGCGAGCCAAACCACTGCGCATCACACTGCGCAGTATGGCCCAGGAACTTCGGCGCGCGCTTTCTGGAATTGTTTACGGCCGACTGTCGACTGCTGTTTTGAGCATAGATCGCAATAATAAGACAAAGAATGAGAAGGTGATAGAAGGAAGAAACAAAGAATAACATAAGGAAAGACAGAAAGATAAAGTCGATAGAATGATTAAAACAAAGAATAACATAAGAGAAGGTGAAAGAAGGAAGAATCGAAGAATAACATAAGGAAAGACAGAAAGACAGAAAGAGATAATGATAGAATGCTTACAACAAAGAATTACATAAAAGGTGATAGAAGGAAAAACAAAGCATAACATAAGAATAGAAGGAAGAAACAAAGAATAACAAAAGAGAAGGTAATAGAAGGAAAAAACAAAGAATAACATAAAAATAGAAGGAAGAAACAAAGAATAAAATAAGGAAAGACAGAAAGAGAATGTGAAAAAGGAAGAACAGAAAGAGAAAGTGATAGAATGATTAAAACAAAGAATAACATAAGAGAAGGTGAAAGAAGGAAGAATCAAAGAATAACATAAGGAAAGATAGAAAGAGAAAGTAACAGAATGATTAAAACAAAGAATAACATAAGAGAAAGTGATAGAATTATAAAAACAAAGAATAACATAAGAGAAGATGATAGAAGGAAGAAACAAAGAATAACATAAGGAAAGACAGAAAGAGAAATTGATAGAATGCTTAAAACAAAGAATTACATAAGAAAAGGTGATAGAAGGAAAAAACAAAGAATAACATAAGGAAAGACAGAAAGAGCAAATGATAGAATGATAAAAACAAAGAATATCATAAGAAATGAAGGAAGAAACAAAGAATAACATAAAGCAAGACAGAAAGAGAAAATGATAGAATGATAAAAACAAAGAATTACATAAGAAAAGGTGATAGAAGGAAAAAATAACATAAGTATAGAAGGAAGAAACAAAGAATAACATAAGGAAAGACAGAAAGAGCAATTGATAGAATGATAAAAACAAAGAATAACATAAGAAAAGGTGATAGAAGGAAAAAAAACAAAGAATAACATAAGAATAGAAGGAAGAAACAAAGAATAACATAAGGAAAGACAGAAAGAGAAAATGATAGAAGGAAAAACAAGGAATAACATAACGGAACAGGCCACGATGGTATAGTGAACGCAAATTGCATGCAAAGCGGGCGCGCGGTTTTTCCCAAACCGGAAGAGGCTTCGTCATACAATCATGATTGAGAACTCCGTCCGTTCAATCGAATTTTAGCGACCGTGATTCTTTTGAATCATGATACAAAACGCATCTTTTTCAGCGTTTCATGTTTGTGTTTTCAAACACATTTATTTTTACGACCGACGAAAAAATCGCTTGAACGCATTGCGTTTTAAACTAAACGTCTTTAGAAACCGTGATTCTAGGGTGAAAAAGTGTCGATTAAACGCACCCTAGAAGCCTTGTAAAGGAACGTTTTGTTTTCTGTTGGTGCCCTACCGACCCTCCCTTTCTTATACCTTCGTTCCAGTGTCCCGTCAAATGGTATAGACTCACTGTACGCCACTGGCAGTGCAGAAAATCAGCCCTATTCGATTAGAGTTTTATCAAACAAGTCTATACCATCATCATTAACTTGAAATTGCAGCGATCTTATTATTGTTTCCTGACGTAGTGTTTACAGTGTTCTGAAAACGAGGTATTAATAATTCTCCCTCTCATTAGCTCAAAAGATTTATTACTTCATAATGATTTATAGTGATGTACAATGACTTTCTGGCAATATAAATGCAAAATAAATTCTGTACAAAATTTTGCCTTTTTTTCCTTACCCCGGAATTCTATAACTATTTCCACTTTGATACCACATTGTTATCTCTCTCTCTCTCTCTCTCTCTCTCTCTCAGCTAATTCTACTTCTACATGCATTTCCCTTGATCACATTGATTTAATTTTGTCGTTTCAATACCACCATTTAAAATGTCCCCACCCCACCCCCGCCCCCCCCCCCTCTCTCTCTCTCTCTCTCCCTCTCTATCTTGCTCTCTCTCTCTCTCTCGTGCTCTCTTTCTCTATCTGCATCTCGCTGTCTGTCTCTTTCCTCTGTCCCCCCCCCCCCCTCTCACTATCTGCATCTCGCTGTCTGTCTCTTTCCTCTGTCCCCCTCTCTCTATCTGCATCTCGCTGTCTGTCTCTTTCCTCTGCCCCCCCCCCCCTCACTATCTGTATCTCGCTGTCTGTCTCTTTCTTCTGTCCCCCCCCCCCTCTCACTATCTGTATCTCGCCGTCTGTCTCTTTCCTCTGTTCCCCCTCTCTCTATCTGCATCTCGCTGTCTGTCTCTTTCCTCTGTCCCCCCTCTCTCTATCTGCATCTCGCCGTCTGTCTCTTTCCTCTGTCCCCCCTCTCACTATCTGCATCTCGCTGTCTGTCTCTTTCCTCTGTCCCCCCCCCCCCTCTCACTATCTGCATCTCGCTGTCTGTCTCTTTCCTCTGTCCCCCCCCCCCTCTCACTATCTGCATCTCGCCGTCTGTCTTTTTCCTCTGTCCCCCCCCCCCCTCTCTCTATCTGCATCTCGCTGTCTGTCTCTTTCCTCTGTCCCCCCCCCTCTCACTATCTGCATCTCGCCGTCTGTTTCTTTCCTCTGCTCCCCCCCCCTCCCTCTCACTATCTGCATCTCGCTGTCTGTCTCTTTCCTCTGTCCCCCCCCCCCCCTCTCACTATCTGCATCTCGCCGTCTGTTTCTTTCCTCTGCCCCCCCCCCTCCCTCTCACTATCTGTATCTCGCTGTCTGTCTGTTTCCTCTGTCCCCCCCCTCTCACTATCTGCATCTCGCCGTCTGTCTTTTTCCTCTGTCCCCCCCCCTCTCTCTATCTGCATCTCGCTGTCTGTCTCTTTCCTCTGTCCCCCCCCCCCCTCTCACTATCTGCATCTCGCCGTCTGTTTCTTTCCTCTGCCCCCCCCCCCTCCCTCTCACTATCTGCATCTCACCGTCTGTCTCTTTCCTCTGTCCCCCCTCTCACTATCTGCATCTCGCTGTCTGTCTCTTTCCTCTGTCCCCCCCCCCTCTCACTATCTGCATCTCGCCGTCTGTCTTTTTCCTCTGTCCCCCCCCCCCTCTCTCTATCTGCATCTCGCTGTCTGTCTCTTTCCTCTGTCCCCCCCCCCCCTCTCACTATCTGCATCTCGCCGTCTGTTTCTTTCCTCTGCCCCCCCCCCTCTCACTATCTGTATCTCGCTGTCTGTCTCTTTCCTCTGTCCCCCCCCCCCTCTCACTATCTGCATCTCGCTGTCTGTCTCTTTCCTCTGCCCCCCCCCCTCTCACTATCTGCATCTCGCTGTCTGTCTCTTTCCTCTGTCCCCCCCCCCTCTCACTATCTGCATCTCGCCGTCTGTTTCTTTCCTCTGCCCCCCCCCCCCTCTCTCTATCTGCATCTCGCTGTCTGTCTCTTTCCTCTGTCCCCCCCCCCCCCCTCTCACTATCTGCATCTCGCCGTCTGTTTCTTTCCTCTGCCCCCCCCCCCCCCCTCCCTCTCACTATCTGCATCTCACCGTCTGTCTCTTTCCTCTGTCCCCCCTCTCACTATCTGCATCTCGCTGTCTGTCTCTTTCCTCTGTCCCCCCCCCCCCTCACACTATCTGCATCTCGCCGTCTGTCTTTTTCCTCTGTCCCCCCCCCCCTCTCTCTATCTGCATCTCGCTGTCTGTCTCTTTCCTCTGTCCCCCCCCCCCTCTCACTATCTGCATCTCGCCGTCTGTTTCTTTCCTCTGCCCCCCCCCCCCCCCCTCTCACTATCTGTATCTCGCTGTCTGTCTCTTTCCTCTGTCCCCCCCCCTCTCACTATCTGCATCTCGCTGTCTGTCTCTTTCCTCTGCCCCCCCCCCCTCTCACTATCTGCATCTCGCTGTCTGTCTCTTTCCTCTGTCCCCCCCCCCTCTCACTATCTGCATCTCGCCGTCTGTTTCTTTCCTCTGCCCCCCCCCCTCTCTCTATCTGCATCTCGCTGTCTGTCTCTTTCCTCTGTCCCCCCCCCCCCTCTCACTATCTGCATCTCGCTGTCTGTCTCTTTCCTCTGTCCCCCCCCCCCCTCTCACTATCTGCATCTCGCCGTCTGTTTCTTTCCTCTGCCCCCCCCCCCTCTCTCTATCTGCATCTCGCTGTCTGTCTCTTTCCTCTGTCCCCCCCCCCCTCTCACTATCTGCATCTCGCTGTCTGTCTCTTTCCTCTGTCCCCCCCCCCCCCTCTCACTATCTGCATCTCGCCGTCTGTCTTTTTCCTCTGTCCCCCCCCCTCTCTCTATCTGCATCTCGCTGTCTGTCTCTTTCCTCTGTCCCCCCCCCCCTCTCACTATCTGCATCTCGCCGTCTGTTTCTTTCCTCTGCCCCCCCCCCTCTCACTATCTGCATCTCGCCGTCTGTTTCTTTCCTCTGTCCCCCCCCCCCCTCTCACTATCTGTATCTCGCTGTCTGTCTGTTTCCTTTGTTCCTACTCTCTCTCTCCCTCTCCCTTTCTTTCTCTCACTATCTATATCTCGCTATCTGTTTCTTTCCTCTGTTCCCCCCTCTCTCTATCTGTATCTCGCTGTCTGTCTCTTTCCTCCGTCCCCCCCCCCCTCACTATCTGTCTCTTTCCGCTATGTTCCCCCTTTCTCTCTCTCTCTCTCTCTGTATCTCGCTATCTGTATATTGCTGTCTGTCTCTATCTGTATCTCGCTGTCTGTCTCTTTCCTCTATGTTCCCTCTTTCTCTCTCTCTGTATCTTGCTGGTTGTCTCTTTCATCTCTGTTCCCCTTTCTCGCTCTCTCTCTCTCCCTTCTTTTTTTTCTCTCTCTATCTCTTTCTCTATCTGTATCTTGCTGTCTGTCTCTTTACTCTATGTCCTCCTCTCTCTCTCTCACTATCTGTATCTCGCCGTCTGTCTCTTTCCTCTATGTTCCCTCTTTCTCTCTCTCTGTATCTTGCTATCTGTATATTGCTGTATGTCTCTATCTGTATCTTGCTGGTTGTCTCTTTCATCTCTGTTCCCCCTCTCTCGCTCTCTCTCTCTCTCCCTTCTTTTTTTTCTCTCTCTATCTCTTTCTGTATCTGTATCTCGCTGTCTGTCTCTTTCCTCAATGTATCCCCCTTCTCTCTCTCTTTCTCCCATCAAATCACTCTCTTCATCAATTTCATAATTTTGGTGTGGGTTTGTCTGTATTGTGTGGGGGTTTGTATGACCATATGCAGGTATATATCTGTACGGAGCAATTATATCTCATTTATGTATTCACAGCTGAGACAAACTTTAATTCATCTGCAAGATTTTGAACCCAGATCTGTTAACAGGAAGACGGGTGACCTGACTCCTAGATAATAATAATAATAATAATAATATTTAATTTTTATATAGCGTTTAATACAAATGTCTCTAAGCGCTTTACAAATATACTATTACCACGGTCATTGGATTCAGTCCTTGCCCGCACACACTGTGTGCACATATAATATTTTATTTTTTAAAAGACATGAACATTAATTAACAAATGTATACACACACAAAATCAGAGCATATTGTAACAAATCAGGGTTTTAGTATTGGACGGAGGTTAAGCATTTTCGGTTGTGCGCGCATATGCGCATGTGCTATAGCAATATTGCGCATCGTCGATATAGCAGCTGCCAAATGAAAGAAAATGAGCATACATATTTTAATCATGTTGGTGCAATTATCATGTTTCTTTTGGGGATATTATTTGTGTGAAAGTTATCTGATCAAGAATAAGGGGTTGTACTGAAGATTATATTTGATGATTTAATGGAATTAGCAGAAGTGTTGTTTTACTAACCAGGACATAATTGCCTTTGTATATGTGTAAGTATAGGGAAAATCTTAGGGAAACACAGGATTGTGTAATTAGGTATTTCCACTGCACTGTTGAGTCTTACATAGTCTGCACTTATGCTGAGTTTACCCTGAATGTTGGTTGGTTCGCATTAAAGAATTTCGACATGCAATTCGTTGATTGGTCTGATTTCTTAGAGCAGTGAAACCGTAGACAATTAAAGGGATGAGACAAAGGGATGAGAATCAGTGACAGGTGTTGACAAAGCATGAATGATTGATTCGAGGGATGATCAATTGATTGATGTTGTGCACAATACGTTTTGGGTGACCGATTGCAGTCGACGGATGTTTGATTGTTGATATACCCTGTGAGCAGTGAACTCCAGCCATCAAGCTATGGGCATATATTTTGTCCAAACGGACGGAGAGCTCTTGGCCAGGCACGGGGCAGCCTGACAAATATTCCGTGTCAGCCAAGGTGGCGAACCGTGTCCGTCACAATATATGAAATATATGACTTGCATATACATATGTACTTCACTTAAATTTATTTTCTTTTATTTATGTTACAACTTTGTTCCCTTCTGTTCTTAGCATAAATTCTCAATTGGACAAAACTATGGGTAGTGCATAATCTTAGATGATAATGCACAACTTTAATTTTAGTCATGAAAAGTATGAGTGAGTATGTACAGCTGCATTACTAGAACTACCACATATTCAATAATATTACAGTCATGATACTTTTTTGAGTACATAGTTACTTGCCAACTTCCCCTTCTAATGTTTAATTCCTTTTTGCCAAGAAGAAAAAAATGTAGGAATTGTATACACTTCATTCAAATTGCACCATCATATATAAAAACATCTTCATAGTTTAATAATTGTGAGGAACGTCAGAGCTCTTTGATATGCCTCCATCGATGCCTGCATAAGATGCAGACGAGGTAGTAAAGAATGTAGGTTGCCATGGCAACACCTGATGCAGCATAGAGGATGATGATGAGAGATTCTTCTGGGAGAAAGCACTTGTTGATAGCGATAAAGGTAGGAGAGATTGAAGCCTGGGATGTATAGGAGAGAAAACATAGTGCGATAGTAATTACTATCTCATATTCAGGTTTTGAATCTATACATTTAACTGATTACAATTGTCTTATACCATTAACCAATCAGAGTTCTGAGTGCTGATTACAATAGCATTGAAGGTACAATCAAACTGTTGAAAATACATTGAAGGAAAAAAAAAGTAAGTCATCAAGGTGACTGAAAGTAAGAATATTTTGGAGAACACTTGAAAATACTCCTCCAGTACAATGAACTGAAAGGATTATTTTGTACCAAGGCAATGATTTATGTTGGATTTCATAAAATGATTGGAACTCAAATGAGGAATTTAGAGTTTAAGGTTAATGATACACTTAGCAATAGTTCAGACGTACGGACATATGGGACGTACATGTAGGGCCACATGGCCTAGTCATCGGACAAAGTACATAGGACTATTGAGGGCAGCAGCCATTCTGAAATCTCTCTCTCTATAGTCTTCTGCCAAGGGCAGGTCCATAGTATACCAGAATCTTCAGTGGTACTCTCTCATCCCTATCTATCTTTAGCCTTCTGCATCAGTATATCATAATATGTTCTGTCACCCATCAAGTTTGACATTATCCAAATTCTTGGTCTTCCGCTTTGATGTTTACCATCCATGTACCCTTCCAAGAAGTCCCTGAACAATGTTGTATCCCACCTTAAGATGTGTCCTATACAGTTATTTTCAATCTCCAGATTGTTTTCCTCAGGTTCCTTTCGTCATCCACTCCATCCAGAGGGTGTTTCACAAAGAATAAGATCGACTTTAAGTTGGACTTACATGTAACTATGGCAGGCCTATCATGCCACTGGTTGCTCTCACCATTGGTCTCTCAATTATGATCTTTAGATAATAATTTTTCCTTCAATAATAAACTATCAAAAAAGGTAAATTCTGTAGATTTGTGGCCATGATTTGTATGTCCCTTGAGGAATGGTTACAGGAACTACCATGAAAGGCCTGCCATAGTTAAGTTCAACTTAAAGTCGATCTCAGTCTTTGTGAAACACTCCCCATGACTTCTTCCTTGGTGACCCTGACCCTGTCCCTTCAACAACACACTAAAATACAATATACAAATACATGTATATGAACATTTTCTACATCTCATACTCACCAGGATAAGACTGGGATTTTTTCTATTTCTCCAGCTGAATGAAGGCACTGAGATTTCTGGGGTAACGTTCTGATGAACGATGTAGCATCCATGATGGGTGTGAGCACTCAGTACTAGACGAGGACGGATCCATGATAATAACTGAGAAAAAGAAAATTAAAGTGTTTAATTTACATTAATCTCTCAAATCTATGATCATTTGGGAAGTTTGTGATGAATACCCAAACAATTAAACTCAAATATACACCCTGAAAGATAAAATTCCTTATCAGACTGCTTACTTTCAAGGTTTCTGTATTTAAGGGGGTACAAAGGCTGGTAGGTAATTATTTTTCTATAAATCTTGGATTGTGTAATCTTTCACTGAGTAAATCGATGCACATTATTAATTTGTATTACATAATTGATAAGAGACTAAATATTATTTGAAGATTGGGTTCAGAATAATAGACATCATTTACGATAAATGTCCCAAGATATTTCAAGTAATACCATACGTACATAAACATTTTGATTAATGATCAAAATGAATGATTGCACCCTGTCTTACATCTCTCTAAAAAAAGTTGCTTCAATCTTAATAAATTTTTGATTAGCACCGATTACAGTTCTTACACTCCTTTTGGTAACTGATGCACTTCTGTGTGACTTCCATCTTGAATCAAGATAGTAAAACCAAAGTCTTAGGCTAAGAATCCATTTCACCTTATCTGTTGCTTTTTGAGACAGAACTTCTCTTCTTTGTCCATGGGGAATATACTTCTCATCAAGCGGTGTTCCGTCAACACCGGAGCACATCTCATCTGTAGGACGGTACAGGGGGAAGTGCTGGGTAGAAAAATGCAAAGGTCAAATGTCAAATGAATGATTGCATGCATACATTGGGGTCTTGCAGGACCCAAAGGGGCAACATATGGACAGGTCTACAATGCAGGAACCACTGAATTTTGAGAAATCTACAGAAGTGAGACTCCCTTACATGAAAATGTAGATATCTCTACAATTACCTGAATTCATGACAAAGATATACGGAAATATAATTCGATCTCATTTAAACATGTGATGAAATGCTTGTTATAAATATTTATGTATCATGTTATCCATGATTTCGTATCTGAATAAAGATTTATTTCAACAACAAAAAAAACAAAAAAAACAACAACAAAAAATGACACAAGATGTTTACAAATGTAATAATAACATATGGTACAATATATATATATATATATATATACACATGTTTATTCATTTCCATTTGTCCTGTTTTTAAGGCATTCATAGGCAGGTAAGGGTAAGAAAGGGAAATGGTATGTATGACTATGAGACAACAGAATATCCTCCAGTTGCCAATATTGCACACATATAAAGAGATTTTAACCCCCAAAGTGTAACAGTCCTACTGTTTATAGATAAGAACTCTTGCAATCCTGAGATAGCCCTGAGGGAAGACACCTATCTGCAGTTACCAGGTTTTAATGATAAGAGTTAAATCTGTAAGTTCCTTGGTTGCTATAAGCATACAGGCCTGTACACTTCTGTAGCATCCTAATAAAATATCAGAAAGCATAGTGCAATAGCTGCCAAACAGGAGAGGAGTTTAAAGATCTACTCAAAATAATAAATTCACCTGTAGAAGTATCGGAGGTGCTGCGGGTAACGATCTGTAATGGCTGCATCTAGACTTCCCTTTCTGCTGCAGCTTGTCCCCGCCCTGGTGTCCAAACCTAGAGCAGTTGAGCCTCTCAGACACACCTCTGAGCTTCGTCTGAGCAGACGAGCAGAAGCTGCAACCATCTCCATGGAAAGCCATGCTGTTCACCAGCACAAAACTATAGGTTTTACCAGAGGAGGAAACAAAGATATTTCTGCAATTATTCCATTCCTTTGAGGTGGGATCACTTTGATATAATGGTTGAGACATTCACAAATTTTTTTTTTTAAATACCAGCTAATGAATATAATGTGTCAGGTGTCATGGAAAGATAAAAAGACAAATGTGTGGGTCCTGGAAAAGATTGGAACAGACTTGACCATCAGAAGGGGAATCATGGAAAGAAAACTAAACTATTTTGGGCACATTGTTAGGAGATCTGAAGGTGTTGAGAAGCAAATACTGCAAGGAGCAGTCGAAGAAAAACGGGGTAGAGGTCGTCCACCAATATCTTGGACTGATGATATCAAGAAAGTGTCTGGACAAGGAATGAAAGGTGCAACACAAATGGCAGGTGAAAGAGTTGCATGGCGTGCTCTCGTGAAGACCACAGCAGCGCTTTACAGCGCCACCTGAAGTTGATGATGATGATGAATGAATATATTTAATAACCTCTTATGATACATTTATCCCATTAAGGCTTGTTTGCATATGCTGCGGTTTTACCATGGAGGCTTTTTGTGTACTGAGATACAAAAAGTGTGAAGCACAGTATGCTTTACTTGCTTTAAAAACAAACAGTTTAACACAAAATATATGAAGCATTATCAGATATACAGATAGTTTGCACGAGTAGATGTAGATTTCAATGGAAAGCACTTCCTGAATGCTGTATCATATTGTTAAATCTACTTTCAATATGGAACTATTGCTTGTCAATAATGATGACCAACATCTAAACAGAGTGGAACAATTCTCGTAAATATATTTGCATGCAATCAACTCATAGCACAAAGGCAAAACAAAAATTGAGGAGGAAACTAGATTACCTATTGTTCTTCAGAGTGACCACTTCAACACCAGATGAGTTAAAAGCATCTGAAAATCTCTCCATCTTGCGCTTACTCATGCTGTGGAGAAACGTAAGGAAAATGAATACCGTAGTCATTTTCTTCATGGCCAGAAAGGACAAAAAAGCTATGGAATCAGTTCAATTTAATCTCTACAACCACATTCATTTTACATTCTGGGCATTATTACATGCAACTAACATAATAACAAGTTCACTCTAATACATCCCATTGAGTTTCAGTTTGAAGTTTATTATCCAAACAAAAAGTATATCCATATAACAATCAAATGTGAATGGTTAACATTGAAAGGATAAATGGGACTAGAAAATAGCATTTAATGCTAATCGTGTCTGGTACCAGAAACAAGCAATCACAATGAACTTGGACTTTTAACGGTTTTGCCTTGTAGAACAATATGATATAATTATATTCTTCCATGAGGTTGGATAATTTGCTTAGCTATCCAGTCGACTCTGATTTGGTATATTATGTTTATTTTTCTATCCCTATACATCTCATATCCAATCACAAACAGGAATACTTACAAGTCATGAAAACCTACATCATGGTTTCCCACAACAACCTTGAAATAAATGCTAGGTGAATGGCGAAACATCTTCTTGAAACGCTTGGCCGTAGCTTCAAACTCCTGGTGAAAAAGAAAAATTATGAAAAATTGTGAGTTAGAGAGCACATGTATGCAGGTTCCACAATATGATCCTCACACGTTTTGATTATCCTTTAAATATGGAAGATTACTCCTAATAAAACAGGACTTGACTTAGCGACAGTGGCCTTTATTTTACCTTGAATTTACACTAAATATTTAAGATTACAAAATACAAAATTTGTACCAAACAATTCTTTGTAGATGCAGACAAGAAATTGATCTAGTAGTCCAAACCCATGTCTCTCAGTACAAATTTTCAATGAAGCAAGTTTTCTTTGGTATTGTAGTAGGCCATAAATATAATATGTAAAGCAGAGCAGAGCAGCCAGAGCTAGCAGACGACAGGTGCCGCCCTCACCATTAGAGGGCGGCATTGCACTCTGGAACACAGCTGAGCTAGCTGCACACAGATCCTCTCGTGCCGACAAGTACATATACGTGTGCGGCGGGAGAATTCTACCTCTTCAGCACAGACAAGTCAACCAATATCAAGCACCTATTCAGGACCTGGAGGACGTATTTCCCTCAAGGCCAATTAGGTGAGTGAGCTATGGTTGATTTTACCAAGTAGGCGTACAGCCTACTTTATTGGCGTCACGGACAACTAGGACCTCGGGATGCACCGTTTTGGGGAGATTTTGTCTCTTGTTCTGTTGTGTGTTTTCTCTAACGGAACGGGGACCCCTTGCCTAGTCTGGCCGCGCCGGCGGGAAAAGCGCGGGGGAAACCTAGCTGCGCATTGCAGGGGAAACCTAGTTTCCGGGCGATGGTAGTGGGGTGGACCGCGCGTAGTTCCGGCTGGCATTCGTTGTAACCGTGGTCGGTATGTGCCCAGTCGGGGAGGGATGCCGAGAAGGGCTGATGGATTCGGCGAAGTTCGGTGCTCTCCTCCCCGGTCGGGTGGGTTTCGTAATGTATGTAAATCTAGTAGGGATACTAGTGTTGTCGGTAATTTGTTTCATGTATCCATGTACAAAAATGCATTTCGGGAATTCCCGAATGCGAGCCGAAGCTGACGTCATATTCAGCGATGTTTGTCATATTCGTGGATGATATGAATTGTGATGGACGAATGGTGTGAGTGCCCTCCCCCCCCTTCCTGGGAAGAACCCGAGAAGGGCTGATGGATTCAGTGAAGTTCGGGGCCTTCTCCTGGGAGATGGGATAATGGGGGATTTGGGGTATGTGCTGGGTATTTGAATTATTTGTATATTATTGTTAATAATGATGGTGTGATTGTGAGTGACCCCCCCCCCCCCCCCCCCCCTCCCCTTAGGAGGGAATCGAGACGGGCCGATGGATTCGGCGAAGTTCGATGCCTTTTTCCATGAGAGGGGGAATGTGGGGGTATTATGTGAGCATTTAGGCAGGGATGCCAATGCTATATTTGTCTTTTTGTTTGTTTGTTTGTTCGTTTTTGCAAGTTGGGGCGTTTATCCCACTTGTGATATGAATATGGCGTCGTTTCGGAAATGATTCCTCCGCGGTGATTCGAGGATTTCCCATTAGCCCGCACGCGCGTTTCCGTTTTACACCCTGCCCTAGGCTTTTCGGCAAGAAATTACACGAAACATGCTGTATCCGAAGTCTAAGTTTGTTTATATCGACGTCAAGAATAGCGAAGCCAAAGCTTATGTACAATTTCAATTGGGGATGCGAGGGTCTTCTTGTTCAAGACGGTTTTCCCGATATATTATTGTTTTGTTATCGCTGGGCTAAATTTTGCGAGCTGATCACGCATCCTCACGCTCTTAGAGTATTGCGTATTAATGGATAAAAATAAATGATACGACTAGGAAGATCAACTAGTATAGAGAGTTAGCTAGCGCTACGTGACGTTTTCAGAGTTCTGGTGGTGTGCAGAGCGCCGAGGCAAGATGTGGACGACTAGACTCCGAATACCAGTCGGTTTGTAAAATTTTATTGGAGAAAAGCCTAGGGCAGGGTGTAAAACGGAAACGCGCAGCCCGCACAGTGGAAGGCCGTGTGCGCGGGGCGGGAGTATGTTTTTCTTGGTGCGCCGTGGAGGGTTATTGCGGAAAGAGGACTTTCTCTTCTGCATTGCCTCGTCTTCGAAAGTTGCGCAAGAGTTTAGAACGTCTAGTGAAATAACGATTTTGGGTGTTTGCAGGGATCGACAGTGGATTACAGTGCCTTTTTTCCGTGGAAAATAAGGTAAGTGCCACTGGGTGGTGTTGTTTGACGCACCATTTTATATTCCTTTGTTTCAAATTCACCTCATACCTTGTGCAATTTTTCGGAGTTGTGAGGTGATTGTGACTGAGTTTTGCGTGTCAGTGGGCCTGGCGTGTAGCTCACCTGCCTGCTCCTGCCGGCAGGGGGCTATTGGCTAAGAGATAAATAAAATAAAATAAGCCAACAACGCAGGTCAGACTGAGAGTGAGACGGAGTGGGAGTGTGTTCCCCTTTAGTCGTTTACAATTACCAAAGATCTTAGTCGATTAGACAAGTGTATTTATGCCAAGTGAAGGGCGTGTTATTCCCTTCGGCGTCACACTCTCAGATAATTGGACTGGTCCTGGACGAGACCGGGACCTGGTCTAGTATATCCCTGGGCTACAGGGAGGGGTGTAGAATTTCCTTCACAGTTTTATTTAAGGGAAAGATTAGGGTTAGCACAGGGGGACAGGCTATTGGTTTGGTTCTTTTCTTCTGGATTAGGCCTAGATCTAGATCTAGATCTAGTCTAGTCTATATCGGTGAACTTATTTCAGCCGTTGTCAGGGGGAAGGTCACGACAGATCTGGTATGAACCTGGACGCACCCTCATTAAGAGACTCCCCACACCAATTCAGTCTTGGGTTGACGGGGAACTGGCCCGAGAAATTTCTTAAGGAGAATCCTCCTTTTGAAGAAGAAGGGCATATTTCGGGAACAGCAACAACCCCAACCAACTTGACCACATCACCGCATGGCAGTGTAGGGGATTTAGCCGACCAATTCAATGATTTTGCCCTCATCCCCATTAACGACAGAAAACCGAGAAAGAGACCGCCCTTGACGTACCTCTGTCACCTTTGTTTTAATAGAGGTCACTACATTAAGGACTGTCCAGAGGCAACACCGAAACGCGAAGGTTTAACCCCATACCAAGGCAGGAGGAGGTGTTTCGGTGAGTACAAATGTCCTAAGTGTAGGCGAAAGTGGATGAGTGGAAACAGTTTGGCTAACGTGTGCCAGGCTTGCATAAAGTGTCACGTTAATGTTTATCCACACAAACAGCGCGCCCTAGACAAACCAGACGGATTATTGGGAAGGGAATTATCATTTCCTTCACCATAGTCTCTGGGAAATTTGTATAGCCGGGGTAACTAGTGTATTTAAATCTGTCTTTTTAGGCGGAGTCCTGGTAACGGGGCGTGTTTCCCTTCATATTCATTTTAAAGGGAGAGTGGGTGGATTTGTGAATAAATAATTCTCATAATCTCTCCCTATTTCACAATACGGAAGTGAATCCGTATTTTCCAATTTCCGATACGTATTGTTGAAATAGTCTTGGAGTACCGGGCAGTGCCGGTTTCTTAGAATAAATCCATGCCTATTTCCGAGGGAACGGAGCCCTTGGTAATTGAGGTTGAGGGGCTTATACAGACCCTCCTTCTTGTGATCGAGGCATACAAGCAAGGGGTACTTACCCAAGTAGAGTTAGTAGGCCTACTGGTAGAAATTATCTACCAGTCGGGTGAACTCAATTAAAGCCGGGGTCTCGGCTTTTGGTTGTGGAGACCCGCACCAAGTTTTTAATACTGCGTCAGTATGGCCAAGGTTCCATTGAACTATTGTTCATTCGAGGACCTGCTCGCCATTCCCGGAGCGACGCCGGCACGCATAGCCTGTCTGTTAGGACTCCGGGCGCAGTGTGGCGAAGTCACTGCAGAGCTGTTGGAGGCGTCTCCTGACTACGAGGAGGTCAAAGACCTCCAGGGGAGTTTGGACTTCCGCCCGAGGGGGGCCGCGGGGGATTCGGCCGTTGTCCGAGACGGGGGATGTGGGCAGCACGCCAGCAGAAACCCCAGGGGAAGTCGGGGATGAGGAGCGTGGGGCACCGGTGTACCCCCACGACCGATACCCTCCCCCGCATGGAGCAGAGGAGGCGCGCCAGCGCCCTCGCCCAGCAGCTCGGACTGAGAATAAGGGCGGCGATGCTCAGTTGTGGGGGGAGGGGGATAGCACCCAACCCCGAGAGTTTGGGAACCGCCACAATTCGGGGTGGAGCAATGCCCCGCGTAGGGCCTACCAGGACGAACCGAGTGGGCCTGCTCCCGAGGAAAGTGGAGTCTATCGGGGTGGAAGCGGGGGCGGGGAACGCTACCGCAGGCCCCACGTGGAGCGCCAGCGGACCAGAGAAGAGGTCATTAGCCGACCGTCGGTATATACGCAGGCATGGGAGCGGGGCAAGGGTTCTTACCAGCCGTTGCCCAAGTCTGTGGTGTTTGACGGGCGGGGGAATTGGCGGGCGTTTTTCCGCAAATTCAGCGCATTTGCGGATGCCCGCGAATGGGACCACCCGCAGCGTTTAAACCAGCTATGCTGGTGTTTGGATGGGTCGGCAAGCGATTTCTTCGACATGACGCAAGAGCGAGACCCGGGGGTAGGGTATTTCGGGATGGTGCGCCATCTAGAGGGCAGATTCGGGTATCGGGAACCTCCCGAAGCCGTCCTGCTCGAGTTTAACACCACTAAGCAGGGGGCCGATGAACCCCTCTTGGAATGGGCGGACCGGCTTCACCGGTTGGCATCTCGGGCGTTTCCCGAGGTACCTGAGGCATATGTACAGCGGCAGATGGTGCTGCGAATGTGCCAGGGGTGTGTAGATAAGGATGCTGGTTACCAGGCATTAAACCAGCGCCCCTCTACCGTGGAGGAGGCAGTGGAGGCCATCCGCTGGCTCCAACACGCCCACGGGGCTATGTACGGCCGTGGGTGTCGGGCCAACGCGGAAATGCGGGAATCGGATAAAGGCACTAGGGGGCCTGAAATTCGAGAGGTGGAGATCACCCCGCGAACCACGGATGCCCGATTTTCCGAACTAGAGGTTCGGATATCTGAGCTAGAAGGCCATGTGTCCGGGTTGGTGAGGAGCCTGGGGAAACTCATGGCAGCTCAAGGTGGAACGCAGGCATCTGTGAAGACCACTCCGTTGGGGAAGAGGAATCTATTCCTTGAAACCCCTGAGGACAATTTCGGCGGGTCGGACGATTAAGTTGTTGTTCAATCTGTCATGTACTAGCGCCTGGTAAGATATGGATGGGAGAGAACATCCCTATCATTACGAGGGGAGGGGTTAGGACTCGCCACATGGAATTTTAGAATTTTAGAATTTAGAATTTTAGAATTCAATGTGCCCTCGATTCCGAGCGTGAGGCTCGGGATCATTTCTGCGAGGAATTGGAAATCTCCCGAGGCACTTTCCGGGTGTTCGCTTAACACGCCGGCCCTCGTGCCCCAGTGGCGCGTGTTCCAGCTCTTCGTAGGGAGATTGATCCATCGGACCAATGGGCGGGGTTTTACCGCCTAGGCCCGTTTGATCGGGTCGTGGAAATACCACGAATGACCGCGGGAAGAGCTCCGCAGTAGGAGGCAGGCCCGGGTGGTCCCGAGGTCTGCCTCAAGGCAGCCTTAGACATTGGGTCGGGAGCACTTGGGGCTGTCCCTACGAACAGACTCCTGGTGTGCATGGAGACAGATTCTCCACACTTTTATCCTTGGTGAGGTAACCGAGGTGATGGCCAACGTATAGTCGGAGTCGGCATACGAGCTTTTGGATGCCACCGACTGTAATGGCCTCCATTTTTATCAGAGCAAGTAGGTAAACTGCATGCTCGGCGGGTTATTCAAGGGGCGATGGAAATTTCCCCTGCTTTCAGAGTTGGGTGTCGGATGGCTGACCCCTGCTACCCCGCGCGGGGTGTTAACTTACACCCTGCATGGGGCGTCACTGACGCCATCAGTGGCACCCTCTAGGGAACCACCGACGCCATCAGTGGCACCCTCTAGGGAACGGATCCCTGGATGCTGCGTGCAGCATCATTGGACCCAGGGCGGACCTGGAAGTATATCGGTTTATCCTGGGTGAAGTGCCATTGGAGTCAGGGGGTATAAATTATATTGATTTAAGGCCTCGGTACCTTGCCGGCTTGCAATGCGCCTGGGAGTTTTTCTTTTGGCAAATCTTTATTTTGGTTGGGTTGCCTTGTCCATTTTTATATTAAAAAGGGATAAGGGGACTGGCTACATAATTTTGCACTTTTTCTGTTAATAATTGTTATGGTTAAGGTGTTTTGGGTTTTTCCCCGTTTTTGATGTTTTACCGAGTTTTTGTTTACGGTAGTTTGGCCTGTGTTTTTTAAATAAACATTTAGGCCTTGGTCACAGCCTGTGACGCAAGTGGAATTAGGGGTTAATTAGGGATTAATTGGGTTGGGCTCTCCCTGGGACTACTTTTTGGAAATTGGACTTATTTTTTAAAACGGGGGGGGGAATGTAGTAGGCCATAAATATAATATGTAAAGCAGAGCAGAGCAGCCAGAGCTAGCAGACGACAGGTGCCGCCCTCACCATTAGAGGGCGGCATTGCACTCTGGAACACAGCTGAGCTAGCTGCACACAGATCCTCTCGTGCCGACAAGTACATATACGTGTGCGGCGGGAGAATTCTACCTCTTCAGCACAGACAAGTCAACCAATATCAAGCACCTATTCAGGACCTGGAGGACGTATTTCCCTCAAGGCCAATTAGGTGAGTGAGCTATGGTTGATTTTACCAAGTAGGCGTACAGCCTACTTTAGTATAGTACAGAAAAACCCATCTAACAAATAACAACACAATTTAAGCCAGGGCAGTTACACCCTAAAAAACGTGATTTCATTAGCAGAAGACAAGATTAGCTTTCTAAAAATCATCTACTCACCAAATCGCTAGCCCACTGGCCTTCATCAGTCAAGTCACCAAGAACAAAAACAGCTTCAGGAGAAAACAAAGTCAATGCTGTCTGGAAACCTCTCTCCATCTGCCATTCCCTGCATACAAAAACAAATATTATAAAATATGGTAAAGAGTAAACCGGTAAACCCGACCAGACTTTATGAATATTAAGCCGCACGCACAAGAAGACTTTTAGAATACTTATGAATAAAATTGTATATGAAATCATAATTCATTTGAAAGAGGTAATTAACAAGATATGAATTGCTTCATTCATTGGTACAGATAGGATTCAATTATGAGGAATTCATTATAATGTTAAGAACTTACATCAAGCCCATTGTCTCAATCATCTTTGCTGTGTCACTTTGTTGACATAGAAATATATTATGTTTGTTTATTTGTGAAGCAGTATGAAAAATAAAGACCGAACAAGAGTGATGTAAACTCAAGCAAAACGAGATTAAATTTAACCAAGATAGAAATTAGAATTTCATCTTTTTTGGCTTTTGCCTTTGATAGGCCTAATTGGGGTAATTTTCCACACACAAAAAAGTGCATTGTAAAAATATCTCAATATATTGGGATGTTTACCTTCTTAACTTGTCAAACCAATGACCAAGGCGACTTCCTAACAAATGAGTATCCGCTATGAAGATTGCCCTCAAATCTTCAACGTTTTGCTCCTGCTCATGTTTCGACGAGCGGGTCTCTCTATTCACTATCGCCTGACCTCTCGGGGACGAACCGAGCTGTGGCTTTCCGCTGAAGAGCCAAGCAGAATCGCTGATTTGGCCATCATGTTTATAGTTCTTCTCAACGCTTATATCAGGCCACGAACATTGGAACATTACAACATAGTAAACAAGGTATTCACAAATAAATATTACCACTCCAATGCATGTGATAAACCACAAAATCGGCTTGAAGAATGTCAAGATATCGGCCATATCTTCGACTTGACGACGGATAACTTTGTCTGCTCCTGACTGACTGTACGCAGTTTGAACAAGAGCGGTCGGACAATATTTATCGAGAAGGCCAGCCAGGCTCAGCTGTATAGGATTTCTTTTTTCTTCCACTTTTTGATCATGAAGTCTTCATAATCTAGAGACTCAATTTTATACTTATGCCTCTCATCCCATATGCATATGATCATCGGTTCTAAAAAATAAATTCTCAAAAAATAAGGAAAATAGGCCTGCACCGTTTTAGGTTGAGAGCCATTTTATAAAGTATTTTATTTAACGTCTTCATTTTTTAAATTTTGTTTATAAATTGTATAATTTACAAATCCAACACTTTCCCTGCAGGATGAAAGTTCTCCATCCTGTGTTAAACGAGTTTTAAAAAATGACGGCGTCCAGAGCTTCAAGTGTTAAGTGCACAAAGACTTTAAAGGACAAGTCCACTCGAAAAATAACTTACTTTCAATAAAAGCAGAAAAATCAGACAAACCAATCAAAAAAAAGTTGAGCAAAATCGGATAACTAATAAGAAAGTTATGAATTTTTGAAAAAGTATGTAAAACTATGGAACAATGAGAATCACAACACAAATTGCCAAGATGGTTATCAGTTTGTGACGTCATGTCCTCACTATTTATCAATTGCTCTATATTATGGTTTAATCCCATTAATTTCCCTTTTTATTCCCCAAAACTTGATCATCCCCACTTTGCCCAGGTTATATGATCATTTATCATATTGCGTGCATGACATTTCACAAAATCTTTTATGAACTTTGAAGAATTTATACTACTTTCTGAATATTGTATATTCATAATTATTGATTTTTATATAAATAGTTTATCAAAATTCACATTTTTCATGATTTAACTGGAAAAAAATTAGTGCATCCACACAAAAACATATTACTATTAATCTAACTTGGATGATGAGGTGAAGAAATAGGATTCTTAAGGAGAAAATAGGAAATTTATATCATCAAGCATGCAGAAAATCTCACAGTTTGCGCTTCAAATTGTATTATATGTTTTATTGGAGATGGCATTATTATAGTGTTTCAAACAAGATATGACGCTATACCATTTTTGAAATCTATATCTATACTATACCAGAGAATCATTCCCCAAAAAAAATCTATACCACTTTTGTAACATTCGTATTTGGAAACGCCCCTCCTCTCAAAAAATGAAATGGAAGCTCTTATTACCATTCATGGGAAAGAATATGTTTTGACTACGTGAGGATACAAATTTTGCCGGGAAACCCGGCGCTACTAATTGTTATATTAAGAAATTATCATATCGATCCGGCCTGCTTATTGTACTTCAAAAATAATGGTAGGCTATGTAAAGTGCATGAAATTAGCGCTCTTCACTTCAATTCAATTCAAATGAACATTTATACATATTTATGAAAAAAAACTCAGGGGATGTAGTGGCTTGAATGCATCGAGTCAATTCATCTTCTGTATCTAATAAGTGGTTTAGCGCCACCTCTTGTTTAAAACAATATAATGAAAACGAATGATAAATTGGGTAAGTATTAATTTGTTTATCGACTGATATCTTTTTAATTTAATTCCCCCCCTTTTTTTTTCTTCGTTGGCGAGACCAAAATTGACTGGTCCTCAACTTAAATAAGATCCTACTAAAAGGTTCATGCTAAAAACTAAATTAAAAACACACCTCTTCTGACCAGTCCACTCATGTTACTCAATAATTCCAATGACCGACAATTAAGTGACAAAACTCTGCAAAATAATGCATTTATTATCCTGCTTGTTGTTTTTTCCATTATAGATTTCATCATTTTACATATTTGTCACTATATCCTTATGATAAAATGCGAAATCAACCCTTTATATATAGCAAGGTAATGTGAACTTTTTTTGAGAAAAGCGATCAATAATGTGGGGGAATTCCCTTTTTGTATCCGTATACGAAGCAGTAGGCCTATGTCTTGTGCCGTGAGAGCAGGTTATCCGTTATATACAGAATTGCTAAATTGCTCAAACGAGTGGGTATATAATAGATAACAGACGCTCTTCAGTGCAGGTATGTTAGCAGTAATAAATCGACTTAATAATTATGCCCTTTCATCCGCTGAACAATCAGGAAAAGAGACTAATTATTGACCACTTTATGAGTTATGATTACAATAATTACACACTAAATATAAAGAGGGGAGGGAGGGTGAAAAGAAAAATAGAGAGATGCATGGACTCTAGAAATGAAGAGAAAATGAGAGGAAAATAGACGAGAGATGTGAAAACTGGGTGGGAATGTGTTATGAATTGATTGAATTCAATGCTCTACTTTCTTTAAACGGACACCAACATCAATAATTAGAAGTAGGATCTAATCTGTTGCTCTTTGATTATTTATCTGATTTATGAATTTATTTTGGGTATTCAAAATGTGAAAATGAAGTATTCAGATAATTATATACCCCTTCCTATAGTTTATTATGATGTAAAGTGGGACCGTTGCACACAAAGCCTTTACAGTATAGCCTCTTCTTCTTCTTCTAACAAGCTTAGGCTTACAAGCTTATTTCAAAGAAATGTACGTATACAAGTACACAGCATATCTAACATGCTTGTAGTGCTAGCAAAAGTGAGATGAAAGTAAAAATAGGTTTCTATTCACAAGATGTAAAACTTGCAATGCGTCAATAAAGACTTTCCCTGGCTTTCTCTTAATAGTGACAGTGCAGTCGTTTTTTAATCTCGTGATTAAAAAAATCGTGACTTTCATATTCTATGTCTGATTTCGTGTATTTATTGGATTCCCGTGATCTTACTCAGGCCAATCATCCGCTCTCATTCTATTCAATGAAGGAAAAAATAAAGAGAATAGAAATAGAAAGAGAGAAAATCATTTTCATTTGCAATAAGATTTTGCAATTTGTTCATTTGACAGATACCATAGCTATCAATACGTCGTTCGTGAACATCGAAAAAAATTGAACGACACCTACAAAACACGAAAGTTTGCAAGGCTCGTAAGTATTCTCTACTTGTTTTTGTTGAAATTAAGATTTATCAGTACTTACGTATTTATATAACTATAATTAGTGAATAATTTGGTATGAAATAGTGTTTTTGACGATTCGTAAGTGAAGTTTATAGCTCGAGTTTATGTCGCAGTGACGTTGCAGTGTCGGCTTAGCTCTGCTAACGAGTGCCATTGCATTGCCATTGGTTTTGCATTGATTAGAAATACTGGTGATATAGCAACGGTGACTCTGCATTCGATACCCCGACAGCTGGGCGAGATTCGGCTGCGCCGCTCCGATGACTCGATTAGCCTTGCGTTCTTGGAGATATGTGAAATATAATATTGATATCACCAGGCCTTACATGGCATATATTCACTTGTGTCATGTGTTGAGAGTCGTGTATTGTCATGTGATAACCCTTTCCCATTCGTGCACATGAACAAGCTTTTAAAGTAAGTCAACAAAGCAAAGGATTCTTCTAAGAATTAAAGCTGAACTTCTTTAGCCAGTTTAGGCTAGGTAGTTTGTACAGACTACAGTTTGTAAATTCTAGTTGGGCATCACCCTTTGAAATTTATTAACAGGTAATGAAAATATAGGCATGACAGCACTTTGCTTACATTGAACATGGAGATATAAGAAGAGATATCTCCATGCATTGAATGTGACTGATGTGCGATTTACATGACAAAATAAGATCTCTGATGGGATTAGGGGCGTTTATCAATTCACAAGATCGGAACATTATCAATATTGCTGTTTATTTTATTCTCACTTTCTCCATCTATAGTAGTCTACATGTATAGCTGCTAAAAAAAGTTTACGCCATAACCATGAGATCATTTTTCTTTATTTTGGTACTTTCCAGTGTCTGCTGTCTGCCAAGATTGATAATTATCAAGAGATTTGAGACATGTGAGAGAAGAACTCTATTTGTGTAACCAGGAGACGATGAGATGGAGAGGTCCTATGATGAAGACATCACAGAGAACCGCTTCTTTACAACTCTTCAGAATAAACACAAACATTTGTATCAACAAGCAACTCAACAGAGATTTATGGTAAGAACTGTTTTCTTTTTACAGCAATTTAGATATGTTACTTTTTCATTTTTCATTTCGGTTTATTGTGTCAAAATTCCATGTTCAACTTTGATTTTTAAAGCTTATCAGTACTAGTTTACAGGATTGATTAGTCCGCCCTGCAAGGTCACTGGACAGGTGGCTATCTCATTAACTCAGTTCTCGACTAAAATAAGAAAAAGAGGATCATGGGGGATCAACAGGCACCGATTGGGGAAGTTTTCTATATAGAGGGAGCAAGTAGCTACAAGCACAGGACAGTGGGGCTTTAAAGTTTCCATTTCTCTTTAGCTACTTGTATCACTGAATATTTCACCAAAGCAAGTTTCCTTTTGTTCCCTTCTATTTACCACATCAAGCATTGTCGTCTGGAGATGATACAAGGCAATGTGTTCAGATTACTAGTACATGTAGTCATTGGCATGGCATTGGCACATTGTCTTGTAGTTGATCTGATTCAGTTTCTCTTTTGTGATGTTACAGTTTATAAAATGACTAGAAAGGAGTATATTATTGTCCGACTTATGTTCCATTAAAACGTTCAGAGAAGTGTGAAATCTTCCAATTTAGAAGGCAGAATTTTAAAAAGATTTTTTAATATGAAATGATATACTGGTTGTCATACATTGTACATGGGTCAAGAATAGATATGAAGGCAAGGCTTTACACTTAAGTGTGGTGTTGCCTGAAAGCCCCTCGTCGCCAAACTGCTACATGTAGATTGGGAAACCAAATATTTTAATACTAAGAGAAGTAGTTTCCTATGTCAGGCAACCCATACTTTTTGAAAACTAGATATATTATTCTCATACATCAACATGTAAGCGTACATGTAAGTCTTGCTTCATTTTCCTTCTCACATAGTTTTTAAGCTACATTGAAGACAGGAGATACAGAATGAAAAGGAGAGAGGCAAATTTCATAGAAGGTTAACAGCACAACTATTGTTACACACTTTTCTATAATCTGTGTTCTTATTTCAGATATGTGTCCCAAGAACCGGTGTATTTACCAGGATATCATTAAGCCAGAATGACTTTGAAAATCACATCTTAAGACAAGAAGATGAACAACTCAACATCTATGAAACACTCAATAAAAAGGTATGAGAGATTGTTGTAGGAACATACTGCATGCAAGCATTTCTGATTGTTATTTTTAAACTGACAATTGAAACATATCTTAACCTCCCTCCACTTTAAATATATTTGAATTTTGCAATCAAATAAATGTAAATTGGATGAAACAGAGAAATCTGAGAAATGAATAGTGAAAATTTCTGAAAAAATTGACAAAGAAAAGGAAAGTCGTTCATTTTCTACATTTGACCTAATTAATAATGGGGAATCTCCTATTGGCAACAACATGGTTATGCCGGTGTTGTGTATAGGCCTGAGTCATAATTGTTTTCCTTTAAACCGGGTCCCATATCTGTGTTAGACAGTCGTACAGATTTTGCATTGAATTTGTAATTGCCCAAATCTTGACTACACCAGATGAAATTTCATGCTACGGTTCATTATCCAATAAAAGATACAGGCCATTCTATTTTCTCATTCAAGTCTATAGATTGATGAAGTTTTGATTTTTTAATTATATATTTTTCTTTTTTTAAATAGTGAATTTCTTAACTACGATTTAGCAATCGTACATTTGTGATCATGGTTACAAAATTCACTGTGTAAATTTCTTGACATAAATTTCAAACACTCAAAATAAACATTTTCTCTGATGCTATTTTAATCAGCCTTTCCAAATAATTTCTTGACAGTTCTTTCAAAATATACCAGTGTATAGCAGATAGTCCCCCTGACAGTAATTAAAAGCTAAGTCATTGCCTAAAGGAACAAATGTGTACAAATTGTGTTCTATTTCTTATCTCATACAGTATTACTGTGCAAAGTTCATCTTGTTCCTCATGTACAAACAATTTTGTTGTGAATGAATTGAATTGTACTTGTATTGGAATTTGTTTGTAGAACTTATCAAATTATCAGGAACTGATGTGTTCAATTTCTTATCTTATACTGTATTACATTTGCTGTGCAAAGTTCGACTTGTTGTCTTGTTCATCGTGTACGAAGATTTGTGTGAATGAATTGATTTGTACCTGTATTGGAATTTGTTTGTAGAACTTATCAAAGGTAGTCATAACAAATTCAAAATTGTCTATGCCCAAAGGTAACAACATGATACACCTTGTCATGTATTTTGTATTTTGTACTCTGTAGGTGAAAATCTATTTCATTTAAAATGTTGTACAATGGAAAATAGGTCTGAATTTTCATATGTCATATGTACATCTCCACATGATTTTCAATAATTACAAATTACAATATATGCCAGCTCTTCTAAGTTCATATGAATTCACTTATAGTGTACCGATCACCAAAACTTGTGATGCTTTTGACATGTAAACGGTTCTGTGTTGCTACATGTATATATTATTCAAAATATGAGCTTCAAATATTAGTTTGAATACACCCTCGGTGAACAGTAAAACATCTTTTGAGTAGACTAGCTAGCACAATGTTGCAATCACAGGCACTCGCATTAAATGAATAGGGCTTGCAGCCTCGCACGGTCCAGCACGGGATCCAAGTTGGACTTAGGTTCCATGCGTCATGGGAGCCCTATAAACAAGGTTTTTATGTTATCCTTTATTGTCTTCATTCTTCTAATCTGTTTACCCATCTAATAAATACCGGGCAAAGTTTTTTGGGTTGATTTTTATAAATTCTATCTGTACAAAAAATATTTATTGTTGTGACAGACCTACTCTTTAAAGCAAAAGTAAGAAGTTTGGCTAGACTCTAGCTCAATCAAGGCTTCTTAATTTTGTATTTGTTGTTGCTGTTGTTTTTGTTGCTTAGACTATCATGATTCATGAAGTATTTTGCTCTTAAAATGCATTTACAAAGATTCTGCAACAGAAAATCCTAAGAATCCTAACAGTTTTCCTTTATGGTAGATTCTGCAGTGTATACTTGTATGTAATACAAAAAATGTAATAAAAATTGTATTGCGTATAGAGAAAAAAACTCTGTCCCGATAGATATCATGTGAGGATGAGTCAAGTTCCATTCTCTTTAAATAGTCTATGTTTACAGACTTTTATCCGAGAGTACATAATATAACTTGATGTCGGTGGCTGAAGCATTAGACTACGAAGATTAACTTTCAAAGTGCTCATTAATAACTTATACTACATTTAGTTGTATTTGTAAATTTTGTCCAGCTCTTTTATTGGTCAAAACACCACCATTTATCATGAGGTGTGATTAACATGGCCTTGTGCCTCTAGACTACTGATACAGGGTTGTAGGAAATAAATAGAGAGACATCTGGGTCAAGGTTTTGGTTTTGTTTGTGTTTGATACTAATTGACAGATCTAGGGATTCCCTGTCAAATTTCAGAAACGATTGTTTCTTCGATAGGATATTCTTGTCAATGTATTCTTCCTGCTAAAATCCATCTTGGCTTGCTATATACCGTCATTTCGCTGTAGTGAAACCAGCTTTTACAACAAGTTGAACAGAGAGATCACCAGTCTATTAAGAGTTTAAGACCATGTATTAGATGAATCTGTACATACAGTATATAGACTACCCACCATAAGTGCCATTGCATTTAAAGATTAATCACTTTTTTGTTGTTGTCTTCACAAGTTTACATATTTATAGCATTGCCTACCGGTATACATTTTAATATACGGTAGTACACATGCAATGTAAAAATTGCATTGCACATGATACAATACATGTAAGGTTGGATCACTTTAAGTGGGCAATGTAGGAAACCTTTTCTGAACAATTTTATAAATCAATGTACATGTTCATGTAGGCTACATGTATATAAATTATTTTCTGTTAATTTACATTAAATGCGCACAACAAGAGTGCAACAAAATGAATATACATGTATACCGTATTTGCCGGCGATAAGGCCGCAGCGCTGTATAGGCCGCACCCCCGATTTTGACATTTAAAAAAAAAAAAAAAAAATCTGTTTTTTGTTGTTGTTGTTGTTGTTGTTTTGTTGCCGAAAACCCACGCGGGGAAGGACCTTCATTTAACATCGAGGTGCAGTTAAAGGCGCTGATTTGTGCTTGTAAACTTGTCACAAATAATAGTAACAATGTCGTTTTTAGAAGAATGTGTAAGATCATTAATGTGAATTAAAAACAATAGAGTACTAGGTCCTAGGATAGAACCTTGTGGTACACCATTTGTTATATAAAAAAAATTGAGGAATTATTATTATAAACTACATATTGAGATCTAGATTACTTTCAAACCAAGATGACAGACAAATTTTAGTGTTGATGTAGTTTCCGAGTGGTGAGTCAACACACTGATTACAGAGCTGGGAGACATTGCCAGGCATAGCGCCATAAATCGAAACTAAAAAAAAAAAAAAAATTTTTTTTTACTCTTTCGCCGCATAGGCCGCACCCCAACTTTTTGATATTTTCTCTTCCAAAAAATACTGCGGCCTTTACGCCGGCAAATACGGTAGTTGAGTCATAGATCCACTCAATGAAATTGAAAATGATAATGAAGTGAACCTAGGCTTGTTCATGATTTAGGCATGATCTAATTAAATTTACATGGAATTCAAGGGCACGAGGGGCCTAGTACATATCGTTTGTTCAGAGCCAGAAGGCGTGAACTTACATGTATGTGCCAAAACATAAGCGTTAACGCCCTTCTGGCTCCAAACTGCTCAGCATTCATGCATTTTGTGAGTTTGATATCAAACATTGACAAAGACATGATGTACTGTCATGACCTTGCCCAGGTAAAACATTGCTATTGAAAAAAACTGCCTTGACTTTGTCGTTGTTTTGATAGTGCAGTTGGCATTGGAATATATGCATTGTATTGTAGATGAACAAAGTAATTATTCTTTGGAGTACTGAATGTGCTTGTGCATGTATGTTTTTGATACTGAGTCATCTTCAATATTTGGTCTATGTTGTACATTATTCTTTTTATGTACACTGACCGTTACCCTTTGAAATGGCTTTGCAGCTCCGGTTACATTTCCTTTTCAGTCCTAATAAGCTAGGTGATTATGGCAGTGGATCATATTGCATTTGCAAAGTAATGCTCGATAATAAATAGGGATTTCGTGATATTGAGCTGCTCTTGAGTACATGCTTGCATACCGTATCGGTATGGTGTATTTATAGCATTTGCATCAAAAGTTCAACAAATTGTACAATGCTATAAAAAAGTGTCAGAATGGCTGAAAATATAAATCTGAAATTTAGACGGCATGTGCATCAGTTCACTTGAGAGCTGGAGAACTGTATTAGTTATCCATATTTTAGTTCAGTGAGACATAAATGCCTATACCAATATTCTCAAAGTCAAAGCTGTATTTAAAATTTTTCAAAAGTCTTTCCTCCCCATTTAAATTAATGATTAAATTCATAAAGAGCATGCACATGTATGTTTATTTCAAACCATAATGACGACTGATAATGACACCTGCAATTAATAAGTGTTGTTAATACTTTATTGCAAAATTACTCACTGGCTACATGATAACACTTATAAATCAATATTCTGCCCACACTCCATGTATTACATGTTTATTATGGCAAGTTTTTTTATGCCTAGCTTTAACTTGTCACTTGTTATCTCCTTTATGTTCAGTCCCCTTTTAATATTTTATTGATTTTCCATGCTCTCTCTTCTTCTTTCTACCCCATTCTTCGTCAAATATGATATTTTTTATCTTTATATCTTTGTTCGTATACAGAAGGCTAAAGTAACTGGTCTAGCTGTTACAACTGGAGAGGGATTCAAAGAGTCTAGATCTGTAAGTATATGCAAAAGGGTGTAATTTATGTGGATTCTGTAGAGTCAACAGTTATGAAAATGTATGTGTTTGTATACCTCAGTTTGGATTGAGTCACACCCCCATGAAGTGTGGGGGGGGGGAGAGGAAGGGGAGAAAGAGAAAAAAAGAGGGGAGGAGGAGGGGTGGGGGGATGGAGAGAGAGGGAGAGGAAGAGAAAAGGAGAAAGAAAGAAAGAAAGATAAAAAGATAGCAAGTGCGAGATGATGAATACCAAGAAAATGGAGAGAGAAAGAGAGATAGAAAGAGTATGGGAATTAAGCCATTATTACAAAATGTAACAGACAACATTGAACTAATAACGTTGATGTACATGGACATACATGTACATGTATTCCGGTACGTATGTAGCATGGTACATTCACTGTGTGTGATGTGTATTAATGCATGTTAAAGATGCAAAGGTCATGATAATCATTAATATGATACCGGTAGTTAGTGTAGTAATGATTGCCATTCATGTCATAATATCCTGAATGACACAAAATATTGGATACACTGCAGACCAATGCAATTTTAGTGACATTAGGATGCTCAGCCATGAACACGTATGAGTGGAACATCTTTCTCTATCTCTTTTTTTCTTTTATTCCAGGTTCATATCTTGTTTGACGAGACATTTTACAATGCCAACGAGGAAAGCTTTAGAGTGCTCTGTATTGACAGACTGCTGGAAGGCGGAACAAGTAAGGCACACATGTATATTTAAAACAAAGCATTCTCCACCTCCTCCCCATAACAAAAGAATAATGAAGTGATTAACTGTATACCGGTACATTTAATATGTGAAATGTATATGAAATGCTTGGAGTCATTGTACGAGTGCCCCCCCCCCCCCCCCTCCCACTCCCCCAAAGAAAAGAAGGGTCATCTGATTTGTACAGATCTATATCTTTCTACTGAGGAGGGGGGGGGGGGGGGTTCTGACAAGCACATGCCCCCTTTGAAACCTTTAGAAACCCCTGGATCTGCCACTGCACAAATGTGTGCACATGGATTCCTCTCAAAAATGTTTACTCAAGAGTGAACTACTCTCAAAAGAGAATCCATCTCATTAACATTATTAGTATGGGGAATGTACAAATATGTGTATGTGAGGCAATGGAAAGGTAGATTTCTCTATACAACAAACCCTGTATATAAAGACCACTCAAAGAAGACAAGGAAAGTGGTCTTTGCTCTTTATGAGCAGGTCGTCTTTATGTACAGGTTCCTTACATGCATGTTTCAATGGGAAACATTTACATGATTATAGTCTTTCTATACAGGAGGCCACTAAAAAGCAGCCAGAGTTCTATCAACATTTTGTAGATATTAAACTTAACCCCATTATAGGTAACCCCTGGGTTCAAAGAATTAGAACAGTACCGGCCCTTTAGATCTGTTTCATGCTTCAATTAACCTTATTATGAAGGTGTCGCCTAAAGAGATAAAAGATAACCATCAGTTGTGAGAGTAGGACTGTGGATAAATATATGCAAAATAGTTAGATATGAATCTGGGAAAAATCTAGGGTGTGAGCAAAAACTGAGCATCCTGACTTGAGAGGTTACGTAGAGTAGCAAAGTTATGGCTTTTATGATTATCAGTAGATCAACTGATAAAGTTTCAATTACGTCTGTGAGGAGTGACTCCGTTGTTTTCGCTTAATTTAAACTGGCCTAGATTAATTTTGATGACCCTTCATATTTTATTGTGAAATATACGTCATTAAATTGCTCGAGTCAGATGATCGTTACGCTTGATTTCTTGAACTCTCTAATATTACATTGCTATGACCTCGAACAATTATTTTGAAGAAAAGGGAGGTAATTTGAACTCATTTTGTCGGTAATTCATTTTTTATATTTCACACTTGCTTGCATTTTGCCTTTGGTGTAGCATCATTTGTTTTCTCTTCTTTGTCGAGAGTGGTTCATTTAGGAGTTCTTGTCTCTCTCTCTCTCAGTGTTTCTGGGTTACGTCAAATGGAGACATTCATAAAAAACACCTGAAAAACTAGTGTGCTTATATTATCTTTGAAAGAGACATTTGTCTAACTTGAGCAAGATGGTTGGATTTAGTTTCACTGGATCATTTCTAACCGACTGGTGGCCTTTTGAAGAGGATGTTGAATATTTTGATTGTAAGTAATATACATTTATGTTAGTGAATTGTCCATTTCAATGGATTAAGTGTCTTGGGAGGGTGTCAACTTAACCGTATGGGTGTATCTTTTCTCTATGCATTACCCTACTTTTTATTGGATTGTTTTATTTGTTTATTTATTCATTCATGCATGTTCACAATTTTACAATCCATTTCAATTGATTTCACATGAAAAAGAATATAACAATGTTTGATTTTTCTTGTGTTTCTGCATCAGTAAAATCCGTATTTGAAATCTTTTTGTCTTTTTTCTTACTGAAGGATCTGAAATGATTAATATCTGGTTGACCTGTCACCATCCTGTTCCTGTGTTTTATATTTGTTTGTTTAACCTCCAAAATGAATAGCTATTTTATCAAGATTATCTTGCTTTACTACCCTATCATTCATTAAATTTGTTTTTCAGCTTTCCGCTGTCATGATACCAAACCGGATATATTATTGACCTTCAGAGGTTCTGCGGATCTCTTATTGACATATTTGTACAAATTCAGGGGTCATTTTTAACTTTACATGTACCGTATACATGTATGTCCAATTTGCCCTGTTCCCCCTGACTTTGATAGAAACTGCTTTAAAACCTGACATGAACATCCTTTAACAATTTAATGTCAATCTAGTACTCAACAGATTTTATAATTGTATATATTTATATATACAGAAATGTGAACACTTTGTTTACTCTGATCAAGAAAGAATGTGTTCGAAATTTATTAAGAACAGACAGAAGGTAATGACAATAAAAATTGTATTTTACCATATGTTTTGTTTTAAACATAACTTTTCAAGGTATAAATCATTTTAAAGAATATGTTCCCCCGGTCTTACAAATATCATGGTCACAAAGATGTAGAATATATTGTGATATGATATTCATTGTTTTTCTTTCAGATAACATTGAAGATCCAGTGCTCACCTGCCTCGAGACCTATGAAGATTGCTGTGAATTTCTATGGGGGAACAAACGTAAGCATCATATAATGCTAATTAATCAATTACTTTTATATCTCAAATTATTACATTTATCATGCTGAAGTGCTATTATATTTGTGAATAATCAACTCGTTGTAAAGTAAGTGCAAATTTAAAGTATGGTAGCACTGATTTATTTATAAAAAGGAGTAAATTGATAACAGATGTCAATGTTCCAATATTCCACTTAATTGTCTTTTCTTGTCATGTGAAGTTATTGAGTTAGTGTGTCATGTGACTGAAAAGACTAGTTTATCTTAATTATTGAGAGGTAGTTCCACGAATAGGTTCCTTTTTTATCCTTTATTATATCCAGAATATAGGATTTTATCTTGACATCTACAAGCTTTCATTTAAAAAAAAAGTAACTTTGATTAATTAAAGGTAAAGACCAGTATTGGAAACGCCCCAATTTCAAAAAATGAAATGGAAGCTCTCATTACCAATCATGTGAAAGAATATGTTTTGACTAATACATGATGATAAAAAAATTGCCGGGAAACCGCCTACTAATTCATATATTTGGTAAATTTGTTTCTCTCATGGTCGTGTGAGAGATATAGGGTAATCCCATATACATCTTTCTGTGTATAGTGCTTGTAACTTTACGAAGAATGGGCCAAATTTCTTATCATTTTGATGATTCCAGAACCTTGCAGATGCTAGATGCTAGATGATCAACCTTTTCTGATCGATTCCACAACGTTTCTTTCACAATGCAATCGCATGACCATTACTGGTCTTTACCTTTAATATCAGTTTGTACATTCATTACCATCTACCTTATTTATATGTCATATTTAAATTTCTGTGTTTGTTCCTGTGCTTATTTATATCGTTTGGACCAAACAGTGTGTCATCTGCATAGAGACACAAGGGCATTAACCTCTACCTTCGCCCAAGAAGAGCACTAACTTATTTATGCAATTTGCGTTCTGGCAATTGTAGTACAAAGGATAGTAGCAGGTGAATGAAATGCTTCATCACCACACACATCCGGGAAGGAAGCAACCATAAATTTGAATACTTTACTTTATAAACGTCTTTACATTGTACATCACGCTATCAAGAAAATGGCGATGCCCATGTCGTGCTGAGAAACTGTACATTATTCCTGCTTATGCCTCTCTCATACACTTTGGTGGGGAATCTATTAATGGGCAAGAATACAATAAATCTTTCAGAATATGTGAAGTTATTTCTTGTGGTGAGGTTTCCCTTAACAATTGGTGCTTTATAATTCATCTTTGATCATCCTTCTTATCAACATGCAGACAGCAAGACATCGCAGAAGAAAGTAGACGACCTGATGGAACACTTCTGCAGCACATCTCAGAAAGCTGATACACTGAGACAGATCATAGATGCTACTAGTACGCTCTTCACCAAATGCATCCAGATCGCTCTTAAAGATGTGGTCCTGGTAAGTCTTTGGGGTCCTTGACTTTGAAGTTTGATGTGAAAAAGCAAGTTGTATTATTACCGATTTTGTCCTTGTTAACCGTTGGTGCAGGTTTGTGTTACATCTCTATCATTTGAGTACAACTTAATAAGCCATATCATCACAAGAGACGGTCTTAATGGGTATGATATATTTTATGTACACTTAGAGTTAAAGAATGAACAAGTACATTTTTCATAATACATCAAGATGACTTAGGACTCAAATATTTGTATATTTACATTTACAAACAAATTCCAGAAGAAGTAACACTAAGTCATGCAGTGAATTTGAATTTCGCATTGATTGTTAGTATGCGTAATCATACTTTTCACTTAAAGTAAGCTTTGATTCCATAATGATAACACTGCATGAGACTGCTACTCACAAGTACATTTGTTCTGAGCGTGTGGATCGGTGCAAAGATCAGCAAAAGAAAGAAAATCTTGTAATATTGACATTATGTTGATTTTGTTGAAATATGAGAGAAGTTTATAAATAGAAGTTTTGTTATTTCTTATGTTTCTTAGCGTACAATGCAGAAGAACGCAGGTCACATGGATAACCTTAAGATCGCCATGGAAACATACATCATGAATGGAATCTACACCAAGGTTTTCAAGGCGGTCAGTCAATTCTATGCAGTAGAGGTATGTCTTAATGTTAGCATGGTATGTGTTTGAAACACATTTGGCTTTCATTTGGCAGTTAATTTATTTGAAAGCTCTTTCAGTGGTCAGATAAGGCTTATTGGTTGATAATTAATTTTATTGTCATGATTGGTATCTTTTATATGATTTGGGATGTTGATCTATGACCTCGTTTTTTCTTCATTAAGTTCATCAAAAAGGAAATAATATATGTACATAAATTTGTATTGCAGTTTCTTTCTTGAGGGTATTACAAAATGTATTCAAATTATCCTGTATTTTTTCAACAAATAATTTATAAAAAACAACAACAACATTAGTTTTTCATTCCTCCCATGATGGTGTAATCAGTTTCAGTTTGCATGCCCTGTACCCTGCATTTTGATATATTTCACATTGAAACCCAGGCTACAAGTAGAATACACATATCATTGAACTATTCAAAGCGAAATAAAGCCTTCAACCTTCCCATATCTCTACCATATATGTTTGGATCTCCATATGTTCCTATTTAACGGTTGGTTAGTCATGTGCATAGAATCCATCTTGGGATTGGTGATGCATGAATCTTGGATTGAGGTAATTCAAGGTTGGCAGACAGAAATATTGAATAATGGAATGCATTGAGAGCATGACAATATATTAAAGATATCACTTACCATTCCAGATTTTATTGTATTGTTCACTAATCTTAAGTTGTTTGAATAAATTAATTTGACAGTTTCAGGTGTAAAGATTAGTGTTGAATGTGTGGAGAAAAAACTGCCTTTTTGGTATTTATTTATTTCCAGACTGCTTTTCCTAGACACACCAGGGCAAAATTGCACATGTACCACAATATTATATCATTTACTGTATTAATTACAAGGAGAAAAAAACAAACAAACTATGTTTACTTTGATGTGTATACATGTAGCTGTGTTAGTCATATTTAATTTGAATTTGTGTTTAAAGTTTTAATAATTTGATTAATGATTTGTTTAATTTTAATAATTTGTTTGATTTCCCAGGATGCCAATCTGAACAAGATAACCCGGAACCTGTCTGAACTTCAGGTCAAGGATGTAGGTGTTAGGTTAGAGTTCACCACCAACGTTCCTAGGGCTCGCAGAGAGATGTCAACCATTAATAAGTTCAGCACCCCTCTCTGCAAGATACAATGTCTGAGGAGAACGGTTCTTGCTATAACACAGCAGGGATTCAGAGGAAAGATCAATGATAGTGGTGAGTTTAAAGATGCAGAATGGATGATATGATGATGATGGTGGTAGTGGCGGTTGTGGTGGTGGTGGTGGTGGTGATAATGATGACAATGACACTGATAATGATAATGATGATGATAATAATGATGATGGTGATGATGCTGGTGGTGGTGGTGGTGGTGGTGGTGATAATGATGACAATGACACTGATAATGATGATAATAATGATGATGATAATAATGATGATGGTGGTGGTGGTGGTGGTGGTGGTGGTGGTGGCGGCGGCGTTGGTGATAATGATGTCAATGACATTGATGATGATGGTGATGAGGGTGTTAGTGATATGGTGATAGTGAAATGATAATGAAGACAATGGTAATGGTACTGATGATGAAGTGGATAGTGATGATAGAGATGATAATGAGGACAATAAAGGATGAAATAATAATAATAATAATAATAAAGACATTTATAACGCGCAACATATACACCCAGAGGAGAGGGATGCTCAAGGCGCTTACCATGAGCTACATATAAACTATAATTCTATCTAATTATGCTTACATTACATTCTACATGGTAAATAATGATGATGGGGATGATAATGGTGGTGATGATGAAGATGATGATGATGATGACAATTATAATCCATACATGTAGGTCTGATGTTTTTAGTTAATCAGCCCGATTGGTAATATATGATCATGCAAGATATTTCTCACTGGTAAGTGCTTTTAATCTTTATATTTTGAAATATAATAGATCATTTTCTCTTTCTGTTTTATACCTTACAGCTCGAGCAATGTCATCAGATGACCTCCTGCCTCTACTCGTCTTCTTAGTGGTCAAATCAGACATCCCTAACTGGCTGGCTAACCTATCCTACATGCAGAACTTCTGTCTCTCAAACTTTGCAGGTGGAGAATTTGGGTGAGTACCAGGAAAGTTTGGAGGATCTTTGTCATTAATCAGGATGTCTTATGTAGTACCGTATTTGCCGGCGATAAGGCCGCAGCGCTGTATAGGCCGCACCCCCGATTTTGACATTTAAAAAACAAACAAAAAAAAACAACTTTTTGTCAAAGTCAGGATTTGATCTCTTGCGTACAAATGATGATTTGACTAAAGTCACCGCCTTAAACCGCTCGGCCATCACGCACTGATGATAGCTCTTGTAGTTTTTTGTGAAGTATACATTGCGCCTCTCTCTTGTGTATTGAAATGGATTCAAAATAGCGACTTCGCGTGCTGGATACTTCGCGGCAGCTACGATAAACGGGCCCTTCTTTTACTTTTGCAATGCATCCGCATGAACTTAGATCAAGATCTATCGGCAGATGTTGTTTTTGGAAGTTTATTTTCGTCTTCATGTCAACAATGCAAGATAAAATTGTCGGTAAGATGTGTGGAAATGTGTAGTTATTGTACCGTTCGTAGATCTAGTCCCATATGTGCAAATTCGTGCTGGTTTTGACTTACTTTTTTTTTTTTTTTTTTTTTTTTTTTACTCTTTCCTTGCATAGGCCGCACCCCGTCTTTTTTATATTTTCTCTTCCAAAAATACTGCGGCCTTTACGCCGGCAAATACGGTAATAGCATTTATTAACTTGTCAAACACAGATTGTCTCAGTAGGAATGAAATAGGGTGACTCCATTACGGAGATACGCAGATAACAGATTTAAATAGATGGATGAATACAAAATTACTTTGATAGGAGGAATTCATTGAATTCTGCTTGAAACAGGGTTCGTACGGGTCATGGAAAACCTGGAAAGTCATGGAATTTTACTTTATTGCTTTTAAGGCCTTGAAAGTCATGGAAAATTATTTTTTCCATTGGAAAGTCATGGAAAGTCATGGAATATCAAAATTATGGACAACTATAGTATTTTCTCACTATACAAGTGAATAAATGGAGATATTTCAACCATTTTCTTCTCGTATTTTCTTTCATTCGTAACATACCGACTGATTGTACTTGTGAATGTGTTCACTATGATCGATGGATAAGCGCTGTGTACGTGGGTGTGTACGTGTACGATACGAACTACGTGTGTATGGTCAGTGTATGGCGGTACGGTCCACATCGTGCGCACATGGCTAGCTTGCGAGCGAGCTCGCTAGCGCTAGCTCAGTTCAGCAAGCTAGCGCACGTGTACGTGTGCAGTGTGTGTGTGCATATGATGATGGTGCCAACGCGACATGTGACACTCCAAGAACGAATGTAATGCCTCGATTGCACTTTGGCTTTGCATTAAATTGCGACCACTTAGACTACTACAATTTTTACACTTCTCCAATAAATGAGGAAAAAGTAAATTAGTAATATTTGTTTTTTAATTTTCATTATTTAAATAAAAAAGGAACAATACTGACGTGTCAACAAGGCAAATTGGCAGCGCTAGCTCGTTGACGATCTATATATCGACGCGACGGCATGTGTTTTGAAACTTTTGTGCATGTGTTGATTCTTCATGAAACGGAGTTGTTTATTTTCACAGACCTTGGAACTCGTCACGTGGATATTTTCACCATTACAAATTTTGTGGAAGTGATATTCAAAATGCCTGGAAATTGTCATTTTAAGGATGCTTGGTTAGAACACCCGGATTACCGTGGCTGGATTTTGAAAGAAAGTTCCGATCTGGGGACTGCTAGATGTGCTGTTTGTATGTGTAAATTCAGTGTCCGTAATATGGGCGAAGCAGCCGTCAAGAGCCACAAGAAGAGTGAAAAACACACAGCAAACCTCCAACAGCAACAACGTCGTAAGTGAGCATTTTTAATGTGAATTTTACCGATCCTTTATTGAGCATGAATCCAAATAATGACTGATAATAATTATATAAAAATGAAAGATTTGAGATTATTTAGCGATGCGATGTCACCTCGCAGGCATTGGTTACTGCTTACTGCGACCAGCCCGTTCGGGAGCGTCCCCGGCCCCGGGCCGGGCCGGCTAGGTTACTGCATGCAACAGCCCGAACGCTAACCCAGGGGGCTCCGCACTCACACGCCAGTGTTGTACCGGGAAAAGAAAGAAGGAAAGAGAAAAGGACTGATGGATGGTTTGGAAGAACTAAAGGCCAAACAAATGAGACTGCAAGCAGATGTGAAAAGTCTTCACACCTCAGCAGACAAGTATGCTGAGGAAGCAGAGTCACAAGGAAGATTGACTTGTATTTCCAAATCAAACAGCCTCCGACGTACAGCAAAGGAGAAGGCATCCCAGTTACAAGTAATTCAGAAACAGATTGATGAACAGCTGAATGCCATTAAGAATTATTAAAGAACTTGGACAGTTTGTTACCAATGCCACCAAATATTCAGACAGGTGCAATGTGTAGAGGGATTTCTTTCAAACAGCTACATGAAGATGTCTCAAGAAAAAACTCATTCAGAAATTATTGACCAGCTTAATGCTAGCGAAACAAGAATTCATCAGCTGATGTGAGTAGGCCTACTGTGTTTTGTTGGTGAAATCAAAATTGGTGATGGTATGTGTGTGAGTTTGTGTGTTGGTGTTGTTTTGTTTTCTTTTTTTTTGGGGGGGGGGGGGTAGTTACCTTGTACATGCAAAGGAGAGCTATTGAAGGAATCATGGTGGTCCATGAAACCAGGAACAGGCAATTTGTATTCTTTAGAAGTGAAAATTGCCATTAAAAAATGGACAATTGTTGATATGAATACATGTATGTGTAATTGTAAGAATATTATATAGCAGTGCATATCGAATATGATGAAAAAATAACATGTAATTGTAACAGATGAAATAACTAGATAACAAAAGCTGCCTTTCTATTAGTAGACTTGAAACATGCACTTTGCTTCGCTTTGATTTGAGATCAAATTTTCAGTCTACCGTGTAAAAAAAATGTGTAAAAGTCATGGAAAGGTCATGGAATTCTGGCTAGAAAAGTCATGGAAAGTCATGGAATTAAATTTATGAGAAAGAGTATGAACCCTGTGAAATCAGTCAGTGTTTAATGTATTTTCATTCCTTGTCAAATTATTCGCTTGTAAATAATCATTTCTATTAAATACACATTCATCCATCAGATTCTACATGGCATCGATTGAAGCAGCAGTAGAGCACGTGAAGTCCGGTGCCATGAGTAACTCCACCCCGGCGACGCCCATCTCCATAGACCATTCTCGCTTCTCCTTGCCCCCGTCCTCTCCCTCCAAGTCTGGCTCAGAGCCTCTGTGGCAGAAAATAGACTCCTCTGAACATGAGAATACTCCGGCTGTAGATATCTTATTCCAGGTAGGTAGGAATTGTAAGGAATGAAGGGTTCAACATAAGACAGGGGTCAAAGGGCAAATGATCCTTTTCGAAATCACGATGAATCCTCATAGGATACACATGTGTTGGAAAATCTCCTTTAAATTACCCCCTTGTACACCCCCTCCCCCTCCTCCTTTGTGAATGAATCCCTTATATACATTTTCATGTATACCTGGTGTTGAGCCCGGAAGAATAATTCATTTATGGTGCTTTGACTTTCTGGCAACATAAATTGAAGAAAATTATTGATGTAATGCTCAGTGTTTTTACTAATACATGAGGGGCGAAAATTGCAAACCTCCATGATACCTTGGTGACCACCTGATATAAAGCTCTTGTTTCTTGCTCTCTATCAATCAAGTATGCCAAGATCAGTTGTATTTATCTGTTCTTACTTTATTTAGTTGTTATCAATATGGTCTTTTAAAACTTTGTATATATTTAACATTAAAGTAGCCACACAAAGAATCAAAAGTGTTTTGAATTGATGCAAAACTCATATCATTGCGAAGGGGAAGCCTTGCTGATCAAATACAACAACTCTTTTCTTCAAAATATGTTGGGGGCACGCAGTAATCAACTGTCAAAAATGTTTGTTTTGAGATCCAGATTTTCTGCCTTAATCAACGGTCCTTTATAGAGCGTCAATATTTGTGACGTCACATACGGGACACGGCTGGCTAGCTGCAGACTGCTACACGGCACTGAGCTGTTTGTCCAGTGTGTGATGTCACTATTCAGAGCTCGCTACGCTCGTGTGTTTGGCTTACGTTCGGGGGCGCTTGGGGGTCTAAGAAGGGTCTTGAAAAATTGTATTTTACGCCTTTCCATGATATCTATATGATTTCTCAGCAAATTATTCGTGTTTTTCAAGAGAAAATCTTTCCATCCATAAGTAATTTGTTCTAATTATCAGTTGTTAGTGAATTTTCTTTGTGTAGCTCCTTTAAGAATGAAACTAACACTTTTCAGTGTGCTGTATATTCTCATGGCAGTTCAAGTCAATTTTTACTTCTATTTTTCAGCGAGTGATGGAGGGAAACAAGAATGAAGTAGAAGCTATGTTAGAAGCCAGCAGTACAGATTACAGTTGGCTTATCAGCAAGATGTGTCATCCACTGTGTTCTTGTGACAGCTGTGAACAGATCCTAGCAAGGTACGTCAATACATTTTTCTTATGTGACAAATATGAACAGATCATACTTGTAGCAATCCATTATGTTTTGTTAGACACAGTATGTGAGCAGATCTCATCCAGGTATATCAGGTCTAATACGTGTATATATAAAAGTGTAAATGTGTATCGATAGCTAGTTAAGTCAGTCCACTGTGTTCAGGTTTCACATTTGAATAAATCAAAACAAGAACCAGCATGTAAGCAGTGAGAAAATGAAGGGCTTGCTTCTTAAAAATGGCAGTAAAGGGCAGGTTTGACCCATTTGCAAGTTGAATTGAATATAACAGAGAAAAGTTAAACAAACAGAAGAGAGTTTCATCAAAATTTGAAGAAATATAAGAAAGTTCTGGAATTTTAAATGTCACATAATTTTCATGAAACAGTGATATTTATCACATAGTAGTCTGTATGCAAACTAGCGAGTTGATGATGTCATCCTCAATATTCCCCATATAATTTGTGAATGAATTTTTTTATTTATTTCTTTTTCTTTTTTGATGACACATGTATACAAAAAATTCTCTGTAATACAATAAGTTACAGTATAACAGTGATTTTTCACACATCCCATGAGGGATTAAATCTTTGCTTACATTCCCATAGAAGAAAAGTGATGTGTTTGTTAAATTTATGCCTCTGTTTCTCCTCTAGTAAGCGAAACGACCCAAGAGCAGTTTCAGCATCATCGAGAGACAACAGGGGTTGCACTCCTATGCATGCTGCAGCTGCTTATGGTAAGCTAAACTAGTAGCTTTGTAGAAACATGAGTACCGTGTATATGTTTGAGGCTTTTTTATTAAGGCAATGAATAAAGGTAGTGTAAGCAACATTCTGTGCTTTAGTAATGTGTTTTTTCACCTCTTTAATTGAAAATTGTTCTTCAACAAATCTTAATTGATTTGTATGTGTAACTTTTTGCTTTATTACATTATATCTGAGTTAAAATAATTGTGAATTATTAAAATTTGCATTTAAAGTCTGTATTTCAGATTGTTTTTAACCCTAATAAGGCCGGGGGGGGGCCATTATGGCCCCCCCCCCCCCCCCTCCACGATTTTTCTGATTGTTTGAGAACGCATATGGATGGCGCCTCGCCGCTTGCTGACTTTTTTCTTTCGAGTCTTGCGCATCTTTAAAAAAAAAAAAAAAAATTGGACCTATAGTTACAAGGTCACGTGACCTTTTGTCTTTGCATGTCAGCCCGAAAATCGCTCATTTTTGTGATTTGTGTACAAAACATATGGAAATGTCATTTTTCCTAAAATTGATCAAAGATTGGTTATTGGGTCTTGTTTAAAGTTTAGGTGGTTGTTTTGGGTGTCAAAATAGTTGAATTGTAGGAAGAAATGAAAAAAATAAAAAAAATAACATACAGTTAAAAAACAATGAAATACATAAGAAATTATCAAAACAAGAGATAACATAAGGAATAAGCTGGCTCTTCCAATTTTGTTTGTCGTATTATTGTTCCAAATGGTCTAATGAATATATGTAGTGAAAAAGAATGCTTAAATATGAATAATATATGATTTATGGGTAAAAATGTGATTTTATGACGTTATTTGCATAAATTACCATGAATATGCAAATGAGTGATTTTTTTCAAAAAATTGAAATTGTCACATTGTTCTATACACTTCACTTGACATGCGTGCAAATTTTCGCGGAGATCGGCCGTTTCACGGCCAAGATCTTAGGGGGGGGCCATAATGGCCCCCCCCCCCCGGCCGTAGTAAGACTTCAAATAGCCCGGCCTTATTAGGGTTAAAGCATAAGCAAAGGGAACAAATGAAATGTAATATTGTTTGAAATAGAGCACGGAAAGCAAGAGATAATAAGCATAATAGTAAATACATGCAAGGAATTGAAGAAAAAAACAAGGCCATTTTCATTTCTGTAAGTATCAAATATTGACCAACCACATGTCTTACATATTGTTCCATCCTCATTGATCTATTAATCATCCTTGTTTAGGTCACCCTGAAGTGATCAGTACCTTGATGAGACGAGGTGGTGAAGTGAACGTAACGGATTATCATGGATCAACACCGTTACATCTAGGCTGTCAGAGAGGACATCAAGATGTTACAGTAAGCAATCTATTAAAGCCCCTACTTATAGCTACTTGCGCCCTCTATATACCACACAATGCATAATCGGTGACCATTGGTCCCCCATGATCCTCTTTTTCTTATGTTAATTGAGAGCTGATTTGATGAGATAACCACCTGTCCAGTGACCTTGCAGGGTGGTCTAATCCCTCCTGTACACTAGTACAGATGGGTGTTTCTTTTTAGGGAAGTATTTTCTTGTAAGTGTAAATGTTAACTAAGTTTACAATGCACTTGTTAATGATATTGATCTTTACATTCTGATATGGGTAAGAAAAGATTCATAATCGATATTGTTCTTTGTTCAAACAATACCAATATCAAGATGGACACAACCAACTTAATACTAGGTGTGGTATTGCCCTTACTCTGCTCAATGAAAGAAACTATGAAAGCCATTAAAGGGCAAGTCCACTCCAAAAATAACTTACTTTCAATAAAAGCAGAAAAATCAGACAAACCAATCAAAAAAAGTTTGAGCAAAATCGGATAACTAATAAGAAAGTTATGAATTTTTGAAAAAGTATGTAAAACTATGGAACAATGAGAATCACGACACAAAATGCCAAGATGGTTATCAGCTTATGACGTCATGTCCTCACTATTTATCAATTGCTTTATATAGTTTAATCCCATTAATTTCCCTTTTTATCCCCCAAAACTTGATTTCCCAATGCCTTTGCCCAGGTTATATGATTTGTATCATATTGCGTGCATGACATTTCCCAAAAACTTTTATGAATTTTGAAGAATTGATACTATTTTCTGAATATTGTATTTCATAATTATTGATTTTTATATAAATAGTTTATCAAAATCCAATTTTTTTAATGATTTAACTGGACAAAAATTACTCTTTATTTGTGCATCCACACAAAAACATATAACTAACAATTTAACTTGGATGCTGGTGTGAAGAAATAAGATTCTTAGGGTGAAAATAGGAAATTTATATTATCAATATAAAGAAAATAATTAGTGGATAGTGAGGACCATACGTCACAGACTCATGAGTGAGTTGCCAATTTGTGTAGTGATTTTCAAAGTTTTTCATGTAATTAAAAATTCATAACTTTCTTATTAGTTATCCGATTTTGCTCAAACTGTTTTTGATTGGTTTGTCTGATTTTTCTAGTTCTATTGAAAGTAAGTTATTTTTGGAGTGGACTTGGGCTTTAAGGAAAGGGTTAGTTTAGTAATCTTGTAGCTCAATTTTTTATTTAAAAAAAGAAAGGACTGGGGGAGGGGGTAGTTGGGCTCAGAGAAAGGGCTACTTTCATGACAGCTTTCTTTACACAGTGAAATTGCTTTAGTGACCAACTGTCATTTTACTTTTAATTTTTTCCTTGAATTTTGTTTTTAATTTAAAACAACCATCCCTACAGTCCACCAGTCATCTTGTCCCCTTGAGCATGCTTTATTTAGTGGTTTTTAATTCTTTTTGTGTAAATACATCTCTCTTCCAAACTCTAGTTACTACTGCTTGCTAAAGGATCTCTTGTTAGTATAGAAGACAACGATGGTAATAGACCTCTGCATCTATGCTGTGCTAATGGGCATGAGGAGGTGAGAAAGATTTGTAAAAGTTGACCTTTTGCTATCCAACTATATGTGCTAGAATATAAGAAATGTCATTCTTTGTTTTCTTTGACTTAATTCTGACAGTCATGGAAAGTATATTTTGTCATGAATAAATGTGCTTGAATTGTATTTAAAAAGTCATGTTTTTGGAGCTTCAACATTTCTGTTTTTGTAATGTTTATAAGAAAAACATGTATATCAAAAATATGACCGATTTCTTATGTACAATTTTATAGTATGGGTTAACGAGGCTGAGAAAGACATATTTGTAACAGGAATAAAAAGTCAAACTTAGATGAGATATTTTTTAGCATGTAAAAACCTCCTTTACATCAATTCTTTTACTTGATCTATTAATTACATTTGTTCTTTCTTAATTTCTGAATTGATGATAAATGCTTTCCATGTTTCAAATTGGTCAAACTATTCTTAGTAAACGTTCCGTTCCTTTCCTTCCAGTGTGTGAAAGCTTTGCTGTACTCCACCAGACCCTCCCAGAGGGTGTCTATCAATGCAACCAACACCAGAGGAGACACAGCACTGCATCTAGCATCCAGATGGGGATATGGTAAGAAAAATTGTGGAAGGCTTGAAGAGGACTGAATAAGTGTCAGATTTAATCTGTGTGGCCCATCTGTTTTCATATTGTAATCCTTTGGCAAGCCTCAATTACCTCGATTATTTATGTTGAGATGTACACATTCTAACAATGAATAACTTACTGGAATCATAGTTCAGTGGGACATTTCTCTTGTTTTATCGTAAGGATTAGTCGCTTAAATTGATTATCAAAACTCAATTTACAATCTGACATTAGGAATTTAGGATTATATACAACTTAATTTGTTTAGAATATGTACATGTAAACTGATGTCAACTAAAAGGTGACTTAAAGAATGTAAAGTTGAATTGTGAGAAAGGGAAGCTAGTATCAATCATTTCTTGAAATTAATCTCAAATTTTGAATATAGCCTCCAACATTTAGTGATGAAACTGAAATTAATGGGGACAGAATATAATCTTTATCCGTCTTCACACTAGTTATATCTACAACAATTCATTTATTGCTGTTATCGTTTTAATTGCAGCCAACATTGTATTACTGCTGATAGACCATGGTGCATCCGTGGAAGCAAGGAATAGAAGACAGGAAACAGCTCTCATGTGCTCTCATAACATCAACATCTCACGGACCATTCTATTCAGTACGCAGGATGATGGAGACCAGGGATCAATGTCATCATATGTAAGTTTAGTCAAGCGATAGCCTTAGATGATGTAAACGTTGCCTATAAATGAAGATCTGTCATTTCTGCTGTGCAGACGGCCTCATCTGTTGACCAGTTCAAGAAACTACTCAAGTCACATCTATTCTGCTAGAAATTACTTTATTACCATCCTACATATACTTTACTGATCTCTGAGAAATGTCTAACTTTTTTTTTAAAGTGGCCCAAACATTGTGGAGCATGTTTGCGGCGCTTTGTAACTGCAAGGAAAAGGTGCTATATCAAATATCTTTTGGATTGGATTGGATTAGAATTATTTTAAAAAAATCACCTAGTATAATCACTTAGAATAGTTCCATTGGCAGTTTCAAAAATGTTTTCCTTTCTGAATTACCGGTAGATTTCCTACTTGATATTTTTCATTTATCCGATACATATTTCAAGTTTTATCTCCTAAATGTTTGTGGAAACAAATTTTCTACTTTATTTTGAAATGTTAAATCATTTGGGTATGACAGTAATGACTTTTCTCTGTATAACCCCGCGTAATGCATTGACGAGCCCAAAACTACAAAGTTTAGCTCTACCAATCATTCACTTCATTTAGAAAATGATGTAGAGAGTGTTCGTTTTCTTTTTGTGTGTACACTGTATTTCCATAATAATCCAGCATTTCTCTATGTTATCTTTGCACAGGCAACCAGTCCTCCTATAGCAAGCATCTTATCGACTTTAGGAGACGAAGACAACCTGGTGACACCTATCAAGGTCTCCATCACAAAACTCACCAAGAAGCTACAACCTGCCCAGAAAGAGGTAAACATTGTATCCATGATATTATACAGTCAAACCTGCTTTAGTGACCACTTGTATAGATTCCAGAATCTTGCAATAGCAATAAATATTTACTCTGTGCAGATGGTATACAGTAAGTTCAATACCTATAAAATGAATATAGCTGAAAGACAAATTGTGAATAGAATATATATATTGATACATGAAAAAATAATGTTAAAACTGTACATATGTACTACTTCAATCTTTTGTTGATCAGGTCGAGAAGTTGCTTCGCAGCGTTGCGGACGGTGACATCCTCATGATGAAGCATCATCTCGGTTGGCTTAGTGATGACGACTATGATGACGATGACGATGAAGATGATGACCACATCCCATTAGATTCTAAGTTGTGTCATCCTCTATGTCAGTGTTCTAAATGTGCAATGCTACAAAAAGTAAGTATCAGTTGTCAAACATGATATCCCTTCAAATTTAGCTACCACGTGTCTTCAAGATAAATAGTATTTTTCCAGTGTCTTTGTAAGTAGCTATAGATGCTTTACAAATTCAAGGGTTAGATTACATAAGGTTAGAATGTGTACATCTAAATGTTACGAGAAAAGGAAATAAATGCTTTGTCCATTCTCTCTTTTTTATCTTCTTTTTTCCCCCCACTCATCCATGTATGTAAATTCGATTTATTTTATGTATGATGTGCAATATATTGAAGTTTCCATTATTAATATTATTAATTTGTTCCTTGAACTAATTTATGATCGTTTCCATATTGATGTATTTGTAATTTTTCTTTATTTCTTTGAACTTTATCATCTTTGTTTGTATCAGTCTCTTAACTGTTTTAACATGGAATTTTGACTCAATAAACCGAAATTAATGAATGAATGAATAATGAGCATTTATATATCGGTTTTTCACCTAAGAAAGTATTTACTCTATTTTGATTTGAGTTGCATAGAATATTCATCACATGTCCTTTTATAGCTTTTAAAAATTGTTGAAGAAATTGATTTGGTCCAAGTACAGTCCACCCAGATGCACAAAGAATCCTGATTTTCAACAAATCCATGATCAACGTTTGGTTCTATTTACAGCGTACCACAGTCAGTGCCAGTGGACTGAGCGTGAACTCACGCAACCAAGAAGGCTACACGGCTCTCCACGTGGCTGCCCTACACGGCCATGAGGCCTTGGTGGACCTGTTGCTCCGTCGAGGGGCGAGTGTTAATCAGAAGAATGGCAGCAGTCAGCAGTGTACACCCCTTCATTTAGCTTGCCAGTGTAACCATCCAAAGGTGGGTTCAATAGTGACAGAGATAGATGTTCTCAACAACGATCACTGTATATTGTAGGATCGCATATGCTTCCAATATGTTCATTTGAACCAAATCCATGACCCCATACCAAAACTTTGTGTTACCTTTAACTCAGTTTACCATTAGTTTTCTTCATTCCGTGCAATTCTCGTAACTTTGGTTAAGGTGGCATGCAGCTAGCTATCCTTTTAATAAGCCAGTTCATAGTTGCAGTCTGAGCATGAGCAGATAAAGGTCATTGCAGACCAAATTGTGAAATACACGGAGACAAAATACTGGATGCGTGCTCATGAAAGTTATGTAATCATTATTCATATATGCACAAGCAGTGCACTCCATGATACACAGGTGGAAGTATTCTTTGAAAAGGGGAAACAAAGGCTATTGATGTAGCACCTTCATCGCTGTAGGAGTGATTATTTCAAAATGTACAAAGTGGGACCTCTTCGTGTTTTGGAGATCTGTGAATATTCGGGGTCATTTGGGACATGTGCTAACCGTAAACTGGTCTATTGTCATGGATGCCAATTTTGACTAACGTTGGAGATTTATTGTGTCTTTACTGTTAGCAGCATTTTCAGCTGTTTGTAATCTATGTTACTAAAAAAAAAACCCAGACAATTGGAACATCTGTGAATTCTTAAATTCTGTTATCCCATTGTTGGTATGAAAAAGAAGTGCCTTTTATCAAAGTGAGCTTGTAAGCTGTTTGAAGATTTATAAACTCACATCAAGATAAATGTTATCACTTTAAAGAATGAAAGCTACAATGAATTTTACAAAACATTATCTCTGATATTGAATCAAATTGAAATCTGTTTGGCACTTATGCCTATTAAATGATTCTCGTCATTTTCAGTGTTGCTTTAGTATGCTTCCAACAGAAAATTACTCATCTCTGGATAATCTGCTGTAACTTTCCCACAATTCAGGGTTAAATTGTTTAGGAAATATCATTATATCTTCTTCTCTAGCTCAATTTATAATGAATTGTTAATTTGTTAATTGTTCAAATGATGTTCCTTCTATATATTTAGATTGTATCCAAACTCCTGCAGCATGCGGCTAAGTGCAATATAAAGGATGTGAGAGGGAACACCCCTCTCCATTACTGCTGTCTCAACGGGCATCTCGGACCAGCAGAGGCCCTCCTACAGGTATTTCAATAAATAAATATTACCAAACACTGTTTCAAATTTGTCTCTAACTTTTGTGATGTTCTATTAAAAAAATTGATTAATTGGACAGATTTATGATTGAAAAGCGATAGAAGCACTTTTGTCTTGTGACATCCCTTGACTTGATTATTGCTGATATAATTCCATTGTGCCTTGTTTAAGGAGCCGTGTGATGATCATCCTTTTGTGGTCTGACTAACACGCTAAACTGTGTTTCATCAATTTTACAATGTGTAGCATGATGTTTATAGAGGGTTTTCATTAGAAATTAATGGCGCTGTAAGGTTAAAAATTACATACTCTACGAGCCAAACAATTTTGGGTACAAATGGCAGGGACACAAAAACTGTAGGTGTATATATATTTTTGCACTCATATTGTCAGCTCGTTCTCACATTTGGTGGAGTTTGCGACCCTGCAGCAATTTGCAAAGTTTGCAAAAATAGAACCCTTGCAAAACTAACAGCTCATACAGTACATCTTTTCTGATTGTCTGTGCCAGTTACTTAGTTTCAAACCAGTTTTATATTAATTACATGTTGCAGTTTGTAGGACAGAAGAAAAAAAACTAAGAAACCTTTTTCTCCATCTTACCAGCATGGTGCCAATGTGAACCAAACCAACCAGAGGGGTAACACGCCCCTCCATGAGGCAGCGAGGTTCAACTTCACACCCCTGGTCAAGTTATTACTGGACAGCGGTCAGGCTAACCCTCATTGCAGGAACAAGGCGCAACAGATACCTCTGAGACTCACACAGGTTTGTAACAATACTATCAGTGCATTTTATACATCTATAACCAACTTTGATATTAAAGCGACTTTGTAACATTGCCTCAGATGCTGAAATAAATCCTGGATTTATCTCATGCTGCAATCATAATTATAAACCTTTAGGTCAGTCAGGAATCCCATGACTTTTACAAGCCAATCGCCTGTCTGATTATCAAGATAATTATGATTGAAAATCAAAATTTCATTTTTTGTCTATTGGGGTAAATGAGTATGGTAAAACCGGTCACTCAAAGATTTTTACTTTTTTGAGGCACTTCATGATCATTTTGAAGCGCAATTCTTTTAGGGCTTCAATATCACACCATACCACAGACACTGATAACACGTAGGGCCGTGCATCTCAGATTTCGGTAGATGAGATATGTCATGCTGGGGTCTATGGTAAAGGTGTGTAGTATCAAATTTGAAAATTATTCAACCGGTCCAGATTTCACCCGATTTGCTGAAGTATACTGTGAGCTTGATAATATATGCGTACATACAATATCAATTACTAAAAAGGAAATACAGGTATTTTGTAGTACTACAAACTTATGGCAAGATTGAATTTACTATTGTATTCATGTCAGATGGTCTTCCTTGGTTATAGAATTTTGCATAGTTACAGCTACATGTATGAGACTTGGTAAACACTGTAATCTCTATGAGTAGGAGACCAGCATGTAGGTCCCGTGACCAATCTCTTGGAACAAAGGTTTGAAAGTGTTTTTGTGTTCCCTGATGAATACCGAACAATTTTGACTTGGGCTGCCCCCTTGAAAATCCCAGGCATTTTCGTGAGGGGTCAACAAAGGTCACACAGGGATAGAAATTCAAATAGTTCCAATCGTGTCGATATGCATATCAAATTACTCGTCTGGTCATCTAGTTTCCAGAAGAGCGCAATAAGTGCCCCTTTCATACAGGTTACTTTTCTTCCTAGATGATCAGTATAGCAAGGTAGACTGTACATCTGAAATACAAATGTGTGCAATGGCTGTACGGGAGAAGTATTCAAATGTTTTTAGAAATGTGACTCTACCGTATTTGCCGGCGATAAGGCAGCAGCGCCGTATAGGCCGCACCCCCGATTTTGACATTAAAACAAAAAAACAAAAAAAATCACGCACTGATGCTAGCTTATGTAGTTTTTTGTGATGTATACATTGCGCCTCTCTCTTGTGTATTGAAATGGATTCAAAATAGCGACTTCGCGTGCTGGATACTTCGCGGCAGCTACGTTAAGCGGGCCCTTCTTTTACTTTTGCAATGCATCGGCACGAACTTAGATCAAGATCTATCGGCAGATGTTGTTTTTGGAAGTTTATTTTCGTCTTCATGTCAACAATGCAAGATAAAATTGTCGGTAAGATGTGTGGAAATGTGTAGTTATTGTACCGTTCGTAGATCTAGTCCAATATGTGCAAATTCGTGCTGGTTTTGACTTTTTTTTTTTTTTATTTTTTTTTTTTACTCTTTCGTCGCATAGGCCGCACCCCGACTTTTTAATATTTTCTCTTCCAAAAATACTGCGGCCTTTACGCCGGCAAATACGGTATATAATAGACCAGTTCACGGTTTAGCACATGGCTGCAATGACCCCGAATATCCACAGATCTTCAAAACATGAAGAGGTCCCACTTTGTACATTTTGAAATAATCACTCCTACAGCGATGGAGGTGCTAAAGCCTTTGTTTCCCCTTTTCAAAGAATACTTTCACCTGTGCATCATGGAGTGCACTGCTTGTGCAGAAATGAATAATGATTACATAACTTTCATGAGCACGTATCCAGTATTTTGTCTCTGTGTATTACACAATTTGTTCTGCAATGACCTTTATCTGCTCATGCTCAGACTGCAACCGTGAACTGGCTTATTGCTTTTCATCATCATCATCATCATCAAATGTTTATATTTTGTTCATAGAAACGCAGTGAGATTGCCAGGATGTTAAAAGCAGCGATGAGACGAGATGATGACCTAGAGTCTGTGACGTCGACGGAGACCAACACATCATCCGGCTCCTCTCAGACGGATCCCCTAGAATCTATTCGGGAAACAGGACAATTCTCCAACAACTCCGCTCCACCACCGCCTCTAACTCCTCCTCCTAGACCTCTTAATAATGACTGTAAGTTTATTGTGATACTTGTTGGTTTAGTAGCTTAAAGGTATAGACCAGTTTTGGAAACGCCCCCCTCTCAATAAATGAAATGAAAGCTCTTATTACCAATCATTTGAAAGAATATGTTTTGATTAATACGTGATGATACAAATTTTGCCGAGAAACCGCCTACTAATTGATATATTTGGTAAATTATCATATATATCCGGACTGGATAGATATCGCGTAGTCCCATATACATCTTTCTGTGTACAGTGCTTGTAACTTTACCAAGACTGGGCCAAATTTCTTATCATTTTGATGATTTCAGAACCTTGCAGTACACACCAATACTTATATGCTAGATGATCAACCTTTTCTGATCGATTCCACAACGTTTCTTTCACAATGAAATCGCATGACCAGAACTGACCATTATTCCACAATAAATTTGCTGTCAAACTCCATTTAGTTTGAAAAATCTTTGTGATAGGTTATCTATCTTAGAATTAGAAGATAATATAGTGGAGGCTGTATTTTTAATAGGATCCTACATTACATTGCTTTTTATGCAAATCTACTAAAAGTAGTCGAAGACTCATGAATTGCTTTGTACAGATAATACCCAGTCTCTGCTTAGGACTATACAAGATGAATGAATAAGGAGTAAATGATACCTTCTGTACGAATACTGTACATAAACCCTCGAGAAATGTGATACTATTAGTGATAGATCGTACATGTAGTTAATACATTGCCTACATGAATCGGACGGCTGTTGCCTATGGGGGAGAAAGAAAAGAAAAAATTGTTAATGGGTTAAACTCATTTCTGATCTTAAAGATAAAGATCAGTTCTGGTCATGCGATTGCATTGTGAAAGAAACGTTGTGGAATTGATCAGAAAAGGTTGATCACGCGACACGTGCGCGATATCTATCAGGTCCAAATAGATATAATAATTTACCAAATACACACTGTATATCAATTATTAGGCGGTTTCCCGGTAAAATTTGTATCATCACGTATGAGTTAAAAAATATTCATTCACATGATTGGTAATAAGAGCTTCCATTTCATTTTTTGAGAGGGGGGCATTTCTAAAACGGGTTTATACCTTTAATGTAGTGAGATCATGACTTGACTTAACATGAAGTACATTCGCTACAAAGTTTCATAACATCCATTACCATGACAACCAACATCTCTTCCACCACCCAGATGTTCTACCGAGACCGCTCAGCGTCCACGACCTCTTCAACTACTTCTGCGACACGGACCGGACCACCATGCGTGCCTTAAACCAGTCCATCAGGGAGTTTGAGCCCGCCCGTCAACTCAGACATGTCGAGATTGAAGATAAGCACCAGGAGAATTGGAACCTTTATCTAAAACAACAGGTACGTCAATAAATGCTTTCATTCAGGGATAAATTATGGATGGGGAATTTAGAATGTTAAAGCCCCACTGTCCTACTTGTAGCTACTTGCACCCTCTATATAGAAAACTTCCCCAATCGGTGCCTGTTGGTCCCCCATGATCCTCTTTTTCTTATGTTAGTTGAGAGCTGAGTTAATGAGATAGCCACCTGTCAGTGACCTCGCTGTGTGGTCTAATCTCTTCTGGCCCAGTAATGTTGACGGTCTTTAATGGTAGGGTTTATTTAGATATTTTTGTATAATTGATACATTTAGTTTTGGTAGTGAACACAGTAATAGAATTGATTTCCATTGATATGGTCCCATATCATATTGCAAACCTTTATTCAACATTTTTGTGTAAGTATTTGTGCATTTCTGTTTAGAAGTGGAGTGAATTAGGGTAGGTAGTATCTCCAAGCTCCAAAGTCGACGTTCATACTTTCATATTATCAAACCACAATTATTAGAATCGAAACAACGTGGCAAGGTTTACAAACTTACTGTCAGATCGGATGGAATGTCAGATAACTATTTCTGGATTAGATGTATTAATTGTTTGAAGAAGTTTTGAAGGTTTATTCACCAAGCCAAAGGCTACAAACTGGAGCTTCTTCGAAGGAGGATAAAGTTTAAAAAACACACATGGTCACATTTTGTGATGTGCCCGATATCAACAGTTTAAGTTAAAAGAATTTAAAGTCATTAAACAGCATCTGAAGTGAAAAAATATTGACATTGTGAATATTTTCATGTATGATCACTGCTCATGAATATTCATATTGTCATCAAATTGGCAATGTTATCGTTGACCTGGTGACCTTTCACTGTTTGCTTCCTATGCAACAAAGGTCCATTTCTTGGACATGTTGTATTCCGTCTATGCAAAGCCCAACAAATTATTTTGATAGTAAATGGTTGGGCGGTGAAGATGGAGCTTGTGCAGAAAGGTCAGCATTTGAATTTCATGACAAGTGTAATGTCTTATCCTATACCCCCCTCATTTTCTTTATTTGTAGTTTATTATCTTATTCTCCCCCTTTAGATATATGTATAATTATAGTCTATAAAAGAACCTGTTCTGTCATATTTCTAGATGCTCTACCTCAACTTTGTTCAGGCCTTCAATATATTTGTAATGGTTGATTTCTTGGTCTCTTTCTCTCTCTCTCTCTCTCTCTCTCTCTCTTTCTCTCTCTCTCTTTCAATATTTCTCTCACTGTCTCTCCTTCTCATTATCTCTCTGCATCTTTCTGTCACCTCCTCTTTCTCCATCTCTTTTCCTCCACCCACGATCTCTTCTCTCTCCGCTGGAGTCCTCCCCTATCTTCTCATGTTCCCCAACTATTTACTTTCTGCCTCTCTCCCTCCCTCCCTCTTTCTCTCTCTCTCTCTCTCTCTCTCTCTCTTTCTCTCTATCTATCTCTGTTTTTCTCTCCCCCTTCCTCCCTCCCTCCCTCTCTCTCTCTCATTCCCTTAACATTTTTCACATAACCTTACCACTTATTGCCTTTGTGTGGGTTTTGTTAAACTATATCTTTATCCTGATGCTAATATACTGTCCAAACATTGTTAACTCTTTTATGGAATGATACAATCATACAAATAGTTTGCCAATGTTCCTTATTTATAATTTTATTAAATTGATTTGTGTGTTTAGATTCATTCTGTGCAGTACCTTTTCTTTTCCCTTTTTATTTAATCGGTTTGAGTGCAATATGCAATGTCTGTCGTTCTCCAGATATGAACTTAGCTCTCTCAATACCAATCTCTGTCTGCTTTCTTGCTGTTTCTCCCATACAAAGCTCCATCTCTCCCTCTCTCTCTCTCTCTCTCTCTCTCTCTCTCTCTCTCTCCATCTCTCTTTCTCTCCCTCCCTCCTTCCCTCCCTTCCCCTCTCTCTCTACTCCTCTGATTGTCTCTCTCCCTTTTATTTTACATATGTCATACCATATAATTTCTCCTTTTTTGTAATGCCTTCACTACCAAATGTTGTGCAGAAATCATTATTTATTATTTTCTTCTCATCTTTACTCATGTTCTTTTGTTCTTACTTATGATTTTATTTTTACTTATGAATATCATTTACTTTGTTTTCATTTTCTTACTAATTTGTTAACCAGTAAAATCGTTTTGTTGTAATGGATATTTTTGTTATACCCAATACTTTTTTTGTAATATGTGAAATTTGTATGACAATTCGACTGCTACTACTGTATGTATACATGTCCATATAGATTGATAATAACTACTTAATAGATAAATACATGTGACATTTGGCCTTAACTCTTCAAATATCTCTTTCTCTCTTTCTTTCTTTCCCTTTTTCATCTTTCTTTATCCATTTCTCACACTTATTTCCATTTTTACATCAAATCTGTTAATTTATTACTTCATATACCTCCAATTTTGTTTATTTTTTTCAAATTTGTTTATCTATTTATGATGCGAGCACTTACAATGCTTATGATGATTGAAGTGCAGTTTGTTGACCAAAATAATTTTGTAATTCTTAGGGTAACATTAGTTTTCATTATTTTCCATTTTCAAACCTAAACTATGAGAACTTTGTTGGTGGGATTTCTAAATAAATGGTCTTAATTGTCCTCTCAGTAACAGAGATGAATATGGATTTTCATACCAGTCTGATGAATAACATGTTTGTTCATTTTGGGTGTTTTTTTCATGCATGTGAAAGACCATGCAGTCAACTTCTAATACTGTAAGAACAGTGAAATTCTTTAATTATGTACCAATGTTTGTCATATTGTAACTTTAAATCTTTATATAGATTTTTTGGGGGGCATACTCTAAACAGCAATTCATTCAGTACTTCTTTACCTTCCATTAAGTATTGATATCTTTATTCTGAATTAATATAAGAATAACGTATTGAGTGTATTTTTCTGCTTTTCTTACCTATAGCTTGAAATCCAGCACTTTGATCGAACAAAGCTGAGACGAGCAAAGACTCAGGATAAGAGTGGACCATTCTTCAATATGATCAAGGAAGAACTTAGCAATACTTCTCATATTGAGAACACAGACACAGACAGCGACTCAGATCATGTGATGCCTGAAGCTCAAGAAGATTACCAAGACCCAGGTTACCATGGCAACTCGGTAGAGAGGAGAGGTGATGGAACACCCACTGAATTAGATACAATAGACAGGAATGGTGATGGACTACCTGGTGTCGTAGGTGCAAGTAATTCTTCAAAGAGGTCTTCACAATCTGAGGATGCAGTTGCATGTTTGGGAGAAGGAGGTCATGATGAAACCAAGGCAGATAATCAAATTAGCGATTTAGAGGAAGAAAATAGCGCAGTGATATCTGAGACACTCTCCTCCGATACCAACTCTGCCGTATCACGGTCGGACGCTGAACACCGAAAGCTAGAAAACCAAAGTCAAAGCAACAATTCAAACAGCAATAGTGAATCCTTAGGCACATCTGTGACTCAAGAAGACAATGTATCATCTAATGGAGCAGTATCTGTGACTGCGAACACCCTCGATTGTGGGTGTGTTCAGACTCGTGATAGCCATGAAGATAACCTGCGCGGTAGAGGAACTGTTCACGATGATGATGCGTATCATAGCAACCAGGATCGAGGAAGAGAGCATCCTGGCGTAGAGTGTTTCAAGACGCCTCTGTCGGCGGACTCTGCCATTAACGGAGTTTGCCAAGATGAAGAATAGTTGGGGTTTCCCCTCTTTTCGTACATGTATTTTCCTATTTCATGAAAGTATTGGAAGTATTTCCTGATAGAGTATCATTGGATTTCAAGTCAATGTTACTGCTTTCTAGTCTAATGTATACCTCATTGCATGCTGCAGACTATCGACCGTGGATAGAATTCTTTACTTTGTTTATCATAGCTTGATTAATTGTGAGGCATAGATTCAAGTGTACTTATTCCTTCTATTGATGTTTGATGTATTATATTATACACCCATAGACTCATTCCCATCCCCTCCCCCATCCCTCCTCCATCCCCTCCCCCATCATCTCCCCCCATCCCCTCTCCCATCCCCTCCCCCATCCCCTCCCCCATCATCTCCACCCATCCCCTCTCCCATCCCCTCCCCCATCCCCTCCCCCATCCCCTCCCCATCCCCTCCCCCCATCCCCTCCCCCATCCCCTCCCCCATCCCCTCCCCCATCCCCTCCCCCCAGCCCCTCTCCCATCCTCTCTCAATAACGAGTGGTGTAAATCTCCTTCCAATTTATCATAAAGTTTATAGCTTGCTTGCTTTATCCAGCTCTGAAAGAATGTGATCTTAAATATCTGGAAAATGTTATTTTTTGTTTCAGAGCAGTCAAGTGATATGCGATAATTTATCATGTGTTATCATTTATAAGGAAATATTTAAATTAACTTTAACTGTGCTTCAAGCAATGCATTGTACTTTCCTAATTTGATTCTAATATAATCCCTTTGCAGTATATTGCTGTAATTTGAATTTGGCTGTTCATAAATTTGTTTCCGATTGCATGTAATTTCCTCAACAAATGCATATGGTATACCGATCCATTCACACTTTACAAAATATTATAATTCATTACGTGTAGTTCAGGATGTAGGCACTATTAATTGCTATGCTAGGCAACGCATGGGTTCGTTTTGATGGGATTGAAAATTGCTGCAGCTGGTGGCTAAATCAAAACTTGGCATTCATTGAGATTAAATAATTAAAAAACATATGGCAATAACAAATAAACCAACCTCAAGGATTGATGTGTTTTCTGCTGGTACCCATTTCAAGAGAACTGTTTCTGATATGCTGCCAAACATTCCTTTTCCTTTTTTCATTAAAAAAAAAAAAAATCATACAGATAGCCACGGACATAAACTCACCCTTTGAAGAAGAAAAAAATGATATAGCAAATGATGTGAAATTCTTGTTTTTAGGTAAATGTATGTGTGCATAACATTTCCTGCTGCACACCTGTTATGCTAGCCTACATATTCCAGCATATTCTGAGTCTCTCTATCCTAAATAATTGACCTTTTTCACCAGGTTGATAATATAATCACCACAGAGGATAATGTAGTCAGCATATCTATTAAATCTTCTTTATCACAAAGTAACAATTGATTCTCCTGGGCTAGACATCCTGATAAGACTAAAACTACCTGTTTGAACTCCTGAAAAATAAAAATTGTCATACGAGTTAGACACAGATTTGATATAAATTTGTCATGAATTACAACATTTTTCTATCCATCATTACTCCCGGCCCCAACATATTACATTTTTATGAATCTAATATCAAAAAAGATTTTTTCTTTCTTTATTTGCTTTAAAATGCATAGTAGTGGGCTCACCATTTGGGTGTTTACCCAATATTGAAGTTTGAAGTTTGAAGTTTATTTATTCCACATTTTATGTCGAAAAACAGGTGTTGTCAATCACCATCATTAGCCTTGACTTCTATGCCTTATGAAATGCTCTGCATTTTCCCCTCATCGCCCCATATGGAAAAGTTATTATCTTTAATAAATTTCCCTCCACCAAAGACTCTCAGAGAGACGAGAGGGAATTTTTGTTGGGACTACGGTTTCGCTGTGTGTGAGACTTGTACACCCATTAATGGTATTTCCTCCAAGTCTGGTGTCAGCGAATTATGACCTACTGCACATGGAAATGACTACCTATCCCTTTAAGACATGTTATTGAATTTTGTCAAAGATTGATAATCAACCTTATGTTCATTGATATTAGAGGTTGATATTCATTTAAAGATAAACTTGAGTTCTGGTTAAAAAACAGAAAATGAATTCTCACAGAATCAAACGAAACTTACACTGAATGTTTAAGATTACAAATAAATGTCATGTGCCAAACAATTTTGGAAGAAAATGTATACTGGCTGAGTAATGAGCATACAAAGATAAGTAAATCAAGGTGTGGTAGCCCCGACACCATGTGTGTAGTCCCATATACATCATTCTGTGTACAGTGCTTGTTACTTAACCAAGACTGGGCCAAATTTATTATGATTTTGATGACTCCAGAACCTTGCAGTACACACCAATACTTACATGCTATTACATGCTACATGATCAACTTTTTCTGATCCATTCCACACCTTTTCATTCACAATGCAATCGCATTACCAGAACTCACCTTTATCTTTAACCCTGATTTCATTTATGTAAAAATTTGATGAAAAATCAACCTGCCTTTCCATGGATTGAAAAAGTGGGCTACTTGATAAACAAATTTTGGTTTTAAGTGTACAAAATGGATTCGGTTTTTGCTTTTTTGCTTATTTGTTTTTGTTTGTTTGTTTATTTGTTCATGTGTGTATGTGTGTTCATGTACTCTTTGCTGCCAGTTGATATTTTGGACTAAATCTCTTTGCAACACTAGCACTCACATATTAAGTCATTTAATTCATTAATTACTTGTACTGCATGGTATTAAACAAATGAATAGTCAGCCCTGTGCAATAACTTGTGGAAGTGGTGAAATGCAGCAAGCTTAGAGCTGAAACAATTTCCCTGTTTTCAGTATAATAATCATGAAAGATTAGTTTACTAACATCTGTGAAAGTATTATGCAATACATGCACTTCTGGTCAGTCAGTCAGTTTGAAAAGAAGATGTTCCTTGCGCCTTGTTTAGATTATGTGTTTGTTTAAGATCCTCTAGTGCAAACTATCCTTTTTCATTTTGATTATATACATGTTTTTCTTTTTCTGATTATAGCCCTGCTTTTCTCTTCCTGTATGTTATGCATTGAGCATGTGCTTTGCTATGGGCTATGGCTGCATATCAGATTATTATGCCTAACCTGAAATATATATTTTATTTATTCTCAAAGATTATCTATATTTTAGTTTGCATTGCATACATAAGTGAACTTACTGTAAAGGTACTGTTAGGAAATATAATGAACATGTGATTGCAGGTTACCTACTTATTTCATGACTAAATCAAAATGTATTAATACTAGAGAAGATCAAACAAGAAATATTATTTCTTCCGAAATAAAGAAGACTGATATATTTAATAAACAGCTGATGTTCAGTGGTTTATAAAATCAGGAGTCAATTTTATCGTGATCAATGGCTATCATGAAAGTACGTTCACTTTAGAGGTACTATTTAACAGTTCAACATAGTTATGTATTGAATTATTTATCCATCTTAAAATGTGATAACATCCCTTGGAAGTTTTAGAAAGAGAAAGTTGGATATTGATTTTGAAAACAAATATTTAAGAACTCTTTCTATCTGTATCAAATTATGTAGTTCTGAATATCTCTACTAGAAGAATACTTTTTAAAGGAATTCCATACCAATTCCACCGCTCATTTAATCTCGCTTTCCGTAATCTCCCTTTTTAAAGAGATTTTTCATCCTTTTTTTTTTTCAAATTTAGTGCGCACTTTTAACCAATAACGAAAATTGTACACCGTTTAAAAAAAAAAAAAATTTAGTTACTATGAGATTTTCTGCTCTGGGCATCCACAACAGAAAAGGGATATATCTCAAAATGGAATAAGCAATTTCAGCCTCACATATATACATGCACATCTGAATCAAAAGATTTTGGTTTCAACTAAAGCCAAATATTACATAGAATAGATGTTTTTGACACGACAATTCGTCCAGTTATAAGGTAAATATTGGTAAATATTTAAACAATCAGCAATATATTAATGGTTCTAATTGACTTTGTGGAGAATACTTACAACGGATACCTTGTCTACCATTCCCATAATGTACATTTCATTTTTTTCTTCTGAAAGTTTGAATAAAGTATCTTTCTAATATATGTATTGCGGAACTTGGTGTCATGATTTGATCTGTGAAAAGCGAAAAAATAAAGGCAGGCATGAATGATTTAGTTGAATTGAATTTGAATTGAATTGAATTTAATTGATTTATTGTCCATACAAAATAGTTGATGTTATTTTCGACTCGCTTGCGTTGGTGGAGTGTGACATGGGTGCACTTTTCCGATGTCGGTGGCGGCAGCGACAGAGTCGGTATTAGTTTTTTTTTAATCGCTCTCATTTTAAGTTTACATCGAAATATTACGAACCTTGTACTCGCAGGTTAGTGAGAACCAAATGTAGAAATGAATGTCAGGTCAAAGTCAAGGTCAAAGTTCAATAGAGGTCAGATATGTTTAATTATGCTTTTAACATGATAAACTTGGATTCAAATCGATACAGAAGACAGCAATTGTCTAAGTTAAAGTCCATTTATCAGTTCATTCGCATGCAAACAGCCATTATAAACCTGTTTTTACCAGCCAAGAAGGGTTTCTCTTCGTGTAGAGTCTATTTACCGCTTTCATGATGGTAGATCTTTCAGCAAATTTTGTTTTAAGGTGACCTCTTTTCCATTTGAAGTGAGGGAGGGGGGGGGGGGTGGGTGATCCCCAGCTTGGGGAACGATGTCCCTGCAACAAACCGAAACCTATCTTTTGCCCGAGCGTGTTTTAGGATTGAAATTGTACTCGACTCACATATTTAGAAGATAAATCAAGTTTTGTGCTCTTAATTCAATTTATTTAAAAAATGTACGATAAACAACAAAAAACCTTGGAAGAGTGAACTAAGAACACGATTGTAAAGAATTTCGAAAAATCAACCATATGCGATTTCGGTAGCAATGTCCGTCATCTATTGAAGTGTGAGAATGTTACTATGACACATTACGTAATTGAACATAATATTATGGGGTATTCAATAGCGTATTTATTTTGCCCCCCCCCCCCCCCCCCGAGATAATTTTTCGAAAGTCTTTGCGATCGTGTCTTAAAGCCCCTCTGCACTAGTTTGGCGTGAAGGGATTAGACCTCCGATACATATCTCAAACAGAACGAACCTACCCATCTATCTCTTCCACCCTCCATTCACCCTCCTCCCCCCCCCCCCCCTTTTCCATTCTCTCTCTCTCTCTCTCTCTCGCCTTTCTCTCTCTCTCTCTCTCTCTCTCCCTCTCTTTTTCTCTTTCTTGATTTTCTCTGAGCTTCTTCACTCCGCTTTCCTCTCTTTCATTCTCTCTCTTCTTCCTGTCTTCTCCTCTCTTTCCCTCTTTCTTCTCATTCCATTTTCGATTGCTTGCAGTTTAATCCGGACGGCGAGTTCGTCGTCGTGTCCACTCGGATTACGGCAACATCATATTCGGATGCGGGTTCAGAGGCTATCGATTTTCGTTTTCAGTTTTCCCACAGGTCAAATTCTCAGCCAGTTAGGTCTGGGTATAGATATTACACCCTTTTAAGTTGAACAGATTCCATGAATAGTTCTTTAATGATTGTAATAATAATGATAATAATAATTATGATAATAATTGTAATAATACAAATGATAACATTGATGAGTATTTGATAAGCACCATAATACATTTCGAAAAAATACTCAATGCGATGAGAGTGTACATGAAAAAATGTATAATTAACTGTAAATTGCAATACAGAGTAAACGAACAAAAAAATTAAGAGAAAAAACAGAGTATATCGAAGAAATAAGTAGAATATTATATAAGAAAACATATATGAATGACATAGAATGTGGAAATATTGAATCAATGAAAAGCGTTTATTATGATAATAATTATGATAATAATAAAAATGACAATAATAATAATTATAATAATAATGATAATATTGATAATATTGATAATAATGTTCAATTAATAATAATGATACAATTAATAATAATAATAATAAAAGTAATAATAATATTGCAAATAATATATTAAAGGTGAGTTCTGGTAATGCGATTGCATTGTGAAAGAAAAGGTGTGGATTGGATCAGAAAAGGTTGATCATATAGCATGTAAGTATTGGTGTGTACTGCAGGGTTCTGGAGTCATCAAAATCATCATAAATTTGGCCCAGTCTTGGTAAAGTAACAATCACTGTACACAGAAAGATGTATATGGGACAACACATATGGTGTCGGGGCTAGTACTACCTTGATTTCCTTATCTTTCTATGCTCATTACTCAGCCAGTATACATTTTCTTCCAAAATTGTTTGGCACATGACATTTATTTGTAATCTTGTACATTCAGTGTAAGTTTCGTTAGATTCTGTGAGAATTCATTTTCTTTTTTTTACCAGAACTCAAGTTTATCTTTAATAACAACGCGACTATTAATAATAATCATAAAAGTAATGGTAGCAATTTGCAAAAAGACGTTAATTTTCTTCTGGAACAGGTGGAGATTGAGACAAGCAACCGTCTAGAATTGTTCCGAAGTTAAACGTGTTACACTGATATGCAAATTCACTACCCATGTACAAGTATGCATCTTTCCATTTACAAGAAAGTTTAATCAGAAACCATGACATTCAATAGTTATTCGAGTTACGAGGATGAAGATCTAAGTTAAGTTCAAATATCTTGAAATTACTCCTATTTGATTATTTAGCAAGGTAAACTAGTTTTTAATTGTCTTCATTGTTTTATAGATCCTATATCCCTCAGTTTGCATGAAAGTTTCGAGTCTCGGTATGTTACTATTGTGTTTGTATGCCTTTTTTAGGGAGCCCCCCCCCCCCCCTCTCAGTGTTATTTAGGGTACGCGTATGCATGTTCCCTCCTTTTGAAAACACCCCTTTAAGTCCGGTGTGTAAAGTCAATACGGGCCAATTTTGTTTGTGTGTTACGAGCCGGACTTTGCTGCGTGAAAAGTACCCCTTTACCGGACATTTTGGGAACATGACTGCGGTCCCTCCGTTAATTCCCGGGTGTGGGGGGGGGGGGGGGGGGTCGAAACTATCCCGTACCACTCTGACGTCACAATTTTAATCAAAATGGCAGCTCCCATGGGAGTATGGCTAGCAAAGAAACTGCAAACTTTGGAGAGATTGTTTTCCTTGCTAATTAAGTAATAAAATATGAGTAAATTTCAAAATATTGTTATTTGGCTCATTAATTTTCACAAGGTTATCAGTTAAAGTCTGTTGGGTTTCGTTTTACTTTAATGCTTGTTCATATAGAAAAGAGCCTTTAGTGGCACCAGTGGATGGGGGGGGGGCAGTCGGCCCATGCACTCCTTTAAGACCAGGCGCGTAGCCAGAGTTTGATGTTTGGGGGGCACATACATGTAATCGATCGAGGTCAAAAAAGGGGTCTAAAAAATTTCAACCGATCTTGGAAATTTTAGGGGGCACGTGCCCCCCCCCCCCCCCCCCCCGTGGCTACGCGCCTGTTTAAGACCCCAAAGCAAATGTCGGATTGCCTATCACGTAGGTATAAACGAATTTGTTATTGCAATTGCGTCCCATTAATGTTTTTTTTCTTCTTATTCTTAGGGATGAGTATAGCGTATCCACGCACATTGATGTTCTTATATGCATCCGTAAAGTGAAAATAAACACAAAACAAAAACAGAGTGAAGGATATGATTAAATTATCATGGTGCATGTTGCATTTGTTGGGCAGGTATTGCTTTCATGGTTTGCTTCAAAGATGTTGTAGAAATTGATGAGGATAAACATAGTGCAGGAGCCCAGGAACACTCCGGCTTGACCGATGGCACCGGAGATGATCAGGTGTTTGCGACCGTCTGCATTATTACGTAATATCCAAACAGTAGATGCATGGCAGTATCTAGACGATACACTCGTAATCACAGCATTTAGTACCTGGATGACAGCGAAATCAATTAAAAGATAATAATAACTAATAGCTAATGATTATTAGCACAAGAAAGATTTGGTGCGCTTAAAGAGAGGGTAAGAATAAGGTTAGTACCTAGATTACTGTTCAGTTGTTTGGGGCAAGTGCAAAAAGAAAGATTTACTCAAATTACAGAGGACGCAGAACAGATATGCAAGATTAGTCCTTAATGCAGACTATCTAACCCCAAAAGACATCCTTTTAAGCACTCTTCAATGGCAAAGTGTTGAAAATAGAATCAACTACCACTACTGCATTTTCGTCTACAACATACTCAATAATCTAGCCCCTTATTATTTAGAACCTTTTGCTTATAAACTCGTCATGTTACTCGTCATTCTTCCTTAAATCCCTTATTTATCCCGAAACCCAAGACTGAATTTAAAAAACGATCTTTTTCTTTCATCGCTCCAAGCATCTATAACAATCTACCGACTCATATTCGCACGGCAACTTCACTCCAAATTGTCAAAAACCAAATTAAATCACTCCCTCCACTTTAATGCATGGCACTGGTACCTAATGTTATATCATGACTTATTACAGTTAGTTTTGTATGTTTTGTTTGTTTGTAGTTGTGTAGTCTGTAGTAGTTTTATTTCTTACCTTTTACCATTTTGATTTTATGTCTGTTCTTTATGGCATGTGTATTTGTATTTGTATTTTGTATTGTATCAATAATAACTTAAATGTTTAATATTTCAGGTCTTATGTTCATTTTGATCTAGTTTTTAAGTTGTTTTAGTTCTCTTATGGTATGTTTTTTATGTAATGTCTTTGTTTTCTACAATGTAATCTATTTTTTGTAAATCTTTGTATGTACAGGGCTCTTTTGTAAAGCAGGCCTCTGGCACTGAAAAGACTACCCTGTTTTTTTATATTTTTAAATAAAACTGAATAAAGACAACAAAATAAGGAATACAACAGAAATTGTGAAAAACAATATCTGTTGTGGGGAATGATGATGTGAAGAAAAGGAGATCGGAAAACAATGACAGACCGTACTTGTACTTTAAGATTGTTCTTTTCCATTTTTATCTGTAGGCCTATGTTTATTCACCCGTGAACAGAACTCGTCATTTGGAAGGGCATGGGGATGGAATTGCTAATCTTGAAACGTAAAGAAACCAAAGGCTACTTACAATGAGTACTTTGCCAGCGATGAGGCCGCTGAACGGCGGATAAGGACTCGTAGAGGCAACCACGAGGGCATAGGTATAACCGAAAAACGCCACGACCAGGGACACGGCTACGGCATTGAAGCTATAGATGGGTTTCAACAGAAACAGAAAATAGGCGAAGGCGACGGCGATCTGTTCCAGAGGCACAAGCAGTTGAAAGGTAGCATGACCGTACGCACTACCCGAATAGCCAAGAATCGGTGACATGATGCCGTAGGCCATCAAAAAATTGAGAAAGAAGATGGTATATAAAAACGCCACCTGCTTTTTGGTGAGATGTCTTTCTGTTAATTCGTTATTGGAGTCATTATTTTCTTTATTCGAGATGGAGGTATCATTTCCATTCGATGAGACTACCGGCGTGAGCCTTAATAGATCAGTTTCCTCATCAGCTGAAGATAAAGACTTGAAGAGTCCACCGCATCCGTCCCTTTTAAGATGGTGGCCGTCTCGCTGAGGCGTGTATTCCCGTCTGGCGCAAGGCAAGGTATTCAGGCAAATGAACGCGATATGACATGAGAGCATCATCACGAATAGAACACTAAAATATTCATCAGGTTCGAAGAGAAATTGAGGAACCACTTCTTGCCAAGAGGTGCAATTATACGTAACTGATGAATTCCCGATCATTGTTTCGTTAATGAAGGTATAATTTGCAACGCATGTGTCTTTACTGCCTCCTGATTGCTGTATAAGAACAACAAAGGCAGGAAGAATATGACTCATGCCTTCACCAATCCAAAACCAATTCAACAGGTTTGGTTTTAGGAGAGACATGAATCCCACAAAGGTGACATTGGACGTGATATCAACCAGAGCTACAAAGAACAGCAAACACAGGAAAGCCACACTGTGGGGTTGACCAGACAGGTATGTCTTTGAGTCCCAGAAGAATATCAGCAAGAATGTTGCTATGGTTCCCATGAAGGTGATGGCGTAGTTCACGGGAATCTCTGGTCGGTAAAGGCGTGTAGACGCCGATAGCTTGTTGCAGATCAAGAAGGCTATCATTCCAACTAAAGCAAACTGAATAAGAATATTCACGATAGAAGTGATCCGATATTTCTCGGGCAGTCCAGTTGCTATCAGGATTGGTAACTCGGTCCAGATTCCTGATACAGAGACCCATGCTCCGCTCCCGAAGATGACGACCAGTGCGATGACCAGTATGCGTTCCAACCGGCTGTTGCTCCCTTCATTCATTGTGTTTCTTTACTCTCGGTTCACCTGTATTAAACTGAAGAAAAAGAAGAAGACATATCCAGGAAAATGTGAAGATTTTGGAACATAGATATGTTTTGGTCTTGATCGAGTAGCTATTCCCAAGTCAAGACCGACACCATACCAACAACAGACCGAACATAATATTCCAAAACACTTGAATGACCATGAATCGATGTCGCGGTTTGACGGTGAAACTGAGGTATATCTTTTTGAATAGACCTGCTTACTTCAATTTCTTTCAATTTAATGTTTCTCTCCTTAAGTTTACCCTTGGTTGCCAGCCATGTAATTCACCGGCTATGAATAATGGCATTGCTATATAGTATAGATGAAATCCACCTAAGTGCTGTTATGTATCGCATGACTTGGTAGCCAGACGTTCAGTTGCCAATGTAAACTTTTGTTCATAAATCATGCACAAAACAGTTTTATTGGCATCCTACTTACCCAAATAGACCAGTTTAGTGATTAACGCATTTGATATGGATTCCTCTTTTCATATTTTCCTTAGTGATTAACTTTGTAATTCTACTCTCACATAATGTCATCTCCACTGATTGATTGTGCATTGTGTATTTACAAGCAAAAGATTTTAATCATCAGAATCGGTTTCATATTACTCTTTTTGAATGGTGTGAAATGTCATCACATTTATATACACTAAACTCATTATAATTTGAGAAATGATAGCGTTGCAATTATGTTCATTCTTTATGGGATGTCGTCTGCTTGTGCAAATCATGCCCAACCTGTGATGTCACACATCTCAGCAGCGCTCGGAGAGCTCTTCAGGTGCTATGCCGGGGCTGTATTTAAGCGTTTTGTAATTGATAATAATCATTGCTTCGAAGTTTCCAAGTATTCAATTTTGATAATAACGAAAATAAAGTTAGTTTTGTTTAATCTTCGCATAGCTACAAAAAACAACTCCATTATTAAAAAACGATCTAGTGTGTGGACCTTGGAAGGCTAGCATGACCCCCCCCCCCCCCCCCCATAACACCGCACCCTTATTTCGCATCCCCTCAAATTCATATTCAAATTAAACACCTTCGACGCCGTCACGCATGTCGGATAACAATAATGTTCCCACTTATTGCCGTATACAAAACATTTGCCAGCTATACAATGTAACGCTGGTAAATATATTTCCTGATTTGTAACTCAAGGCCTCGTAATAATATGTGCACTGATATGGCTGTATACACGTAACGGATACAGTGGAACAGATGCACTGGTATGTATACTAATATCGTGAATAAACGTATCCAAATAACAATGTTCCAACATTGACATTATCTTCTCTTTATCCGTTTGGCGTTCACAACAAAAGCTTCGAGTTTCGATTTTTGTTTTGCTAATCCTCAGCCCGGCTTTCGGGAAATGTTGATTTACCCATTAACAGGTTGTACTGTTATTGAAGGTCAATAATAGTGATTTCAAAGCAAAATTATTCAAGATTTGGAGATGCTCCTTACCTACCTCGAATGCTCTCTTGTCGGTTCAAACATGAAGGCTCAGCTGTAGTCTTGGATTATACTAGCTCAAACACACATCTTTCTTCGTAGTAGATCTGTTATACATCCTTGTTAAATGACTGTACATGTTATTAGTAGAGCTCCTGGTTATACGATTGTGCGCACCAGTATAATAATAGAAGACATAATAGTATACAGTACGTACGGTCAATTCGAGCAACTGCTGCTCGTGAACAGTCAGCTTCCCAGCAAATATTGCATGCCCATTAAAGCGTGAAAGTATTCTTTTTCCATTGTCAAATCATCTGAATAGATTTATACAGTTAAAGGGATTATTTGCAAGTTCTGATAAAGTGATGATATAACAAGCAAAAGGTTCATAAGATTTAAACGAATAAAGACCTCGTGACGAATAGCATAGTTACATGTACATATACATTATCTGTTAAACGAATTTGGTTTGATGGCTTGCTGAAAAAGAAAAAAAAATATAAGGAAAGAAGACAATAATAACAGTATAAGACCAACATTTTCGCTAATGATTTTGCGCCTTTCCAAATTTGACTTGTTAGTGAGGCGATTTTCACCAAATATACTAGTATGCCGCGTTTAGTTCATTTAATTCTCAATATAATTTTGAAGGTATTATACTGTGGAAAACGATACGAGACAATAATAGGAACTGGAATGTATAAGCAAGTTCCTGGCGGCTTGTACATGGGTCTTTAATATGACAATAAATGTACATTGTTCGTACTGTGAACAAAAGTGAGAGAGAGAGAGAGAGAGGGGGATATATATCATTTATATATATAGAGAGAGAGAGAGAGAGAGAGAGGGGGAGAGAGAGAGAGAGAGAGAGAGAGCGGCAGAAAGAGAAAAGGAATATTTTTCTATGTTGTGTAAAAGGACAGAGGGGTAGGAAAGAGAGAGAGAGAGGTGGAAAGAATGTGTATGCCTGTGTATTAGAGAGAGACAGAGGAAAAATGGAGTACAGGAGAGAGAAAGAGAGAGAGAATAGAAGGGGGAGAGTGAGAGGGGGGAGAATGAGGGAAAGAAAGAAAGGGGCGAGATAAACAAAAATGAGAGAGATAGTAAGAGAGAAACAGGGTGGATGAGACAGACAGACAGGGGCAGACAGATACATGGGAGTAATGGCAGTGATGTTTGTCTCAACAAGATGACTACATTCTAGGAAAGATAGCGACCAAACGGGAAGGGCAGCTGGCACCCCCACCACGACCTCCGCCCCTCCCCCAAGAAAGAAAATAAAGAGATTTCCCATAGTTCAACTCTCCGCAAAAGTAATGAATAATATTACAGTTGCCTCTTGTTCAGCAGTCGTTCGTATTGTGGTCTAACAACATAATGTCTTTTTTTATTTCAATAATTTTCAATTTTTTTTCTCAATAATTTCTTTGTGGTTTAATTCAGTTTCTCTTCCAGTCACAGTTTTCATTCAACAGTACGTATTTATTGTTACTTTTGTTTAAACATTCCCATCACCCTTTATAGTACCTGATAACAATCTAATTTTGAAGAAATCTTTATTTCGTATGAGCAGGTAGTGAAATTCTGTTATCATTATCATTTTTGTAAATTTTCATAATATCAGCAGTAACCGCATTAATATTTTATTAGGATGTATTTACTTTTTCTCTTTATTCTTCTTAACCGAAAGAGCAAACTTTCTCCTGTGCTATTTGACAAATTTGAAAACAAAACACATTTTAAAAGCGATTATTTGGGGTAAATTGTGTTAGGATATTATTGTTCATACATCTGAAGATTGTAATATTGTTTTTTGTCTCCGTTGACCATGGCTCCTGGTCCCATTTTGATATTAAAAAAAAAGATATCTTCATAGAAATTAATAGAATTTTTTTAATCATCCTTATGTCTCCCTGCAAAAAGCATGTACCGCAGGGCTTCAGTAGACTCCAAACGTTAATGCACTCTTTTTAAAGACATACGGTTAACAACTAAATTGTTCATACCCTTTTAACCAAGTTTTGTAATTGTTCAAGTAGCTAGGGCCCATGTAAAAATTGATTCGCGCCGATTTATGTTTCTTGAGATTGTGAAATATTAAACTAAACATCTAAAAATATTCAACGAAGGCCATAATTCAACCCAACCACTTTACATTCTTGAGTTATGGAAATCACAAAAAATATCAAATTTACGAGGGGTTATGAATGATTAAATTATTAACTGTACAAAGCAAAAGTACCCAGATACTGTTTTCACACCGGTAAAATTTTGATTTAATCAAACCCTAGATAAAAGTGTATACAAAAAGTTATGCCAAGTCTTGTTTCTAGGATCAAACATATTAATGAAGGGCGTTTTTTTTTTTTTTTTTTTGGGGGGGGGGGGGGTAATATTTTAATTTTTTGCATAAGTTGTGCTATATACTCTCTTAACTCCTTGATCCAATTTAGCAATTGATAGCGCAAAATTATCAATCATTATCTTCCTCGGTGTATGACCTTTCTAGTTCCAAAACAAAAATGGTAGGATTGAATTTCAGACTATGTTGTAATCTAGCCAAAAAGAACGGTACTCCTAGAATCGCGAAACTGTCTGAATCCTCCCTATAATGGGGATCGACGTTCTTTTCCATAAGTATTTCAGTGGGTTAAGAACGTCCAATTCTGATGGGTTCAGGTGGGTTGTATATCATTTTAAAGCTGATGATCTCTACTTTTAGGATCTAACATTAAAAAAAGATGTAATGACCAATGATTTTTTGTTGTGCAGGATCTTTTGAAATTACTAAAACATGTATTGTGTTTGCGATTTTTCGAAATTATCCGGGTGACGTAAATAGTGTTCCCCCTAAACGCCGCTCATAAGTTAGCTAGAACCAAACTGAGGAAGATGATGAGGAGGGGGAGGGGGAGGGGGAGAGGGTGAGAGGGTGAGAGAATGAGAGAGAGAGAGAGAGAGAGAGAGAGAGAGGGAGAGAGAGAGAGAGAAATATAGACAGTTAAAGAGAATACAAAAATCGGCAAAGAGAGAGAGAGAGAGAGGTGGAGGTGCATGGGGGAAGGGGGGGGGGGCGAGAGAAAGCAAGGAGGGAGATTGTCATAATTGTTAGATCTCTGTTAGAACGGGTCTGTCAAAGGAATGGTTTAATCTCTATACATTTGCCATAGAAAGAAATCACTATTTTTCTTCTTTCAATTACAACAAAGAGATTTAATGTCGCCAAGGGAAATAAAACTCCGTTTTTCCAGGTAGCGAGGGAAAAAAAAATTGACGGTTGATGATGGCGCCCTCTAACTTTTAGACTAGTCAAGTGACGCTCTTGTTCCTGAACACACTACCACCCACTTCTTTATTCTTCTAACATTTTTTCTCTCTCTCATAATATAGCAATACGCACTTATACCCTGGACCCTCAGTCTACATCATCTCTCTCTCTCTCTCTCTCTCTCTCTCTTTCTCTTGCTATCTTTCTGCTATTTTTTTTCCTTCTCCTTTCTCTCTTGCTATATTTTCTCTCTCTCTCTCTCTCTCTCCCCCCTCCTCCTCCTCCTCCTCCTCCTCCGTTGGCTCTTATGAGCGGCGTTTATGGGGAACACTATACGTCACCCGGATAGTTTCGAAAAATCGAAAACACAATTCATGAATTAGTAATATTAAAAGATCCTGCACGACAAGGTCAACAAAAGGTCATTAGACATGACTTTTTTTTAAATGTTAGATCCTTAAACTAGAGATCATCACTATGCCCTCCCCCTTCTCATCTACCTAAACAAATCCAACCCACTGTTCATAATTAATAAAACACCATCAAATCAAGTATATAAACTAACAATCACATAATTATATCCCCTTTTGAAAGCAGGCCATTGCAGCCCCCCCCCCCCCCCTCCCCCAATCCCAAACTACTTACGGCGCGCCTGGCTCTGAGAATAGTACATCTATCGGTCAGTTGCTGTGGTGTTGCTGTAGTAAGAAAAATACTTTCCGATGTATTTCACTGAATTTGGCCAAAAATGACTCGATGTACCCCATAGACAATTATTCAGTGTGCTGGTGGTGGCTTCAAATTCTATCTCAGGAGCAGGCAATGCACAAAGGAACATAACAAAGAGAAGATGGCAATGCTTGAAGTCTCCCATTAAATTGTGCTCTGTCCCAATGCATTAAGTAGAAAACAATGACAACTGGTCATTAAGAGTCCAGCACTGATCAATGAATGAAGTCCAGTGTTGTGTGAAGTTCAAATGTCATGGCCATATAGCTATATACCAGTGTAATTTAACTCCGGAGTGAAATCCCAAAACAAGAAATTGCAGCTAAATTATACCTTGATTGAGTACAAATTTTGTCTAGAAGGATCACTGAACTATAACAAAACATAATTATATGACATAAATCAAATACACAATCCAGACTGTTGAACAAAATAATTATCACTATAAAGAAGAGCTAAGTGAAAAGGGGGCCACCCATAGGCGCACACCAAAATCAAAAGGAGTTTAGCCATGAACGATTATGTTTTGTTCTTCAAGATTTAAATATCACCTCTACCCGTGGACTAAAGATGATTTTTCTTGGTCACATGATAATTGGAGATAGGAAATCATGAACACAAAATGGACATGCAAGCAACATAAAATGTTATTCGCTAGAGTCATTAGAGTATATAGCTCAACTGCTCAAGGGGTATTTGCATTCCACTTTGTATACAAACGGAATTAACTGATAAGAAACCTTCAAGTTGTGCCATGTACATCTCTTTCTATAATTAGGCAAGAAAGAAAATGCATTATTGAAAGTGGATTGTTCATAAGAAATTCAGAATTATCATGATTCATAGTCTTAAAGGTAAAGACCAGTTATGGTCATGCGATTGAATTGTGAAAGAAACGTTGTGGAATCGATCAGAAAAGGTTGATCATCTAGCATCTAGCATCTGCAAGGTTCTGGAATCATCAAAATGATAAGAAATTTGGCCCATTCTTCGTAAAGTTACAAGCACTATACACAGAAAGATGTATATGGGACTACCCTATATCTCTCACAGGACCATGAGAGAAACAAATTTACCAAATATATGAATTAGTAGGCGGTTTCCCGGCAATTTTTTTATCATCATGTATTAGTCAAAACATATTCTTTCACATGATTGGTAATGAGAGCTTCCATTTCATTTTTTGAAATTGGGGCGTTACCAATACTGGTCTTTACCTTTAATGCCTAAATTAATGCTGTAATAATGCATGTGTTTAGAGCTTGTTCATACGTAGAATCTGCAATCATGACTTGAGTATATTTCACGAATACATATCATCATCATCAACTTCAGGTGGCGCTGTAAAGCGCTGCTGTGGCCTTCACGAGAGCACGCCATGCAACTCTTTCAGCTGCCATTTGTGTTGCACCTTTCATTCCTTGTCCAGACACTTTCTTGATATCATCAGTCCAAGATATTGGTGGACGACCTCTACCCCGTTTTCCTTCGACTGCTCCTTGCAGTATTTGCTTCTCAATACCTTCAGATCTCCTAACAATGTGCCCAAAATAGTTAAGTTTTCTTTCCATGATTCCCCTTCTGATGGTCAAGTCTGTTCCAATCTTTTCCAGGACCCACACATTTGTCTTTTTATCTTTCCATGACACCTGCAACAGCCTCCTGTAGCACCACATTTCAAAGGCTTCAACTCTCTTTCTGTCATTCTTTGTCATGGCCCAGGACTCACTTCCGTAAGTAGCAATAGAGAAAGAAGTTGCTTGAAGCAGACGAACCTTCAGACCGAGAGATAGGCCTCGGCTCTTCCAGATGTGGGACATATTCTGTACTGTTGATCTTGCCATTGCCATCCTTCTTCTTATCTCTGTGGTGCTCTCTCCTTTGTTAGTGATAATTGAGCCCAAGTACTCAAACCGATTTACTACTTCAATCTTATTTCCAGCTACGGTGAAGTCAGTGTTATCATAATCTCTATCGACAACCATTATTTTTGTCTTTTTGGTGTTTAGAAGAAGGTCTTTCTCTTCACTTGCCTGTTTGATGCGATTCAATAAATCAATCAGCTCCTCTCTGCTGCTGCAAACGAGAGTGGTGTCATCAGCATACCTTAGGTTCGTGATCTTTTTACCTCCAAACTTAACTCCCCCCTTGAATCCTTCCAGAGCATTTCTCATAATGTCCTCAGAGTAAATATTAAAAAGGTTAGGAGACAGTATACAGCCTTGACGTACTCCCCTGCCGATTCCAAACCACTCAGTGTTGCCGTTACTGGTTCTCACTGTTGCTTCTTGGTCATGATAGAGGTTTTTGATCAGTTCGATGATGTGACTTGGGAACCCCATCTTTGCCATTGTATTCCACAAATGAGAGTGGCTCATACATATCAAGATTTTTAAATCTTCTAATACATGTTGCAGAAACTGAAAATGAGAGAAACAGGTCTGTAAAAGTTTAAGCAAATTCCGATTCAAAATAAGGCAGTTATGAATGTTTGAAGTTGTGAATAATCAAACACAAATTAGAATGTGACGTATCATGCGAGCTCATCTCTCATTTGCTCAGTACTAAAAACTCAGATATTTTTAATTTCCCCTCGAAAAACTTTTCAATGATACATGCACCCTAAATATAATGATAATTGCAAATATTATTCTATACTACCCCTGCAAGGAAAATATATTCCGTCATCAATAACAAAGAAATGTGATTGTATGGAATATTCTGCACAAAGCGAATGGAACGGGAGCTTGCATGATACCAGCCCCCCCCCCCCCCCCCCCCCCCCCGCTCCTACGGCTAGTGATATAGTTTATATGGGGCAAAGTTCATTTTGACAGTCTTGGTACCCTTTTGTCAAAATATAGAAAGGTACAAAGAAATGCTTTCGTTCAACAATGGAATTTGTGTTAGGTCCATGGTTCATCAATCATGACTTGTATAGGTCTGCTTTTCCGTGGTGGTGCATTCTGGGGGAATCAGAATGGCGGATAATCGTGACACCCTTTACACGTAGTGTTTTCAGGTTTGAAGATTCTTGCAGATAGTTGACTCAGTGTCTGTGTGTAGCTGAGTTTGAGTGCAGCGTGTCGTGTACTACAAATGTATTTATAAGGTGCAAGTAGAAAGCGGTTGGAATAGAAGAGTTTGAAATCAAGTTTCCATCGACTCATATGTAAATATGGTCGACCATACCAGGGAGTCTGAATTTGGTTTTCATCAGTCGGCCTGTCCGGCTGAAGAAAGGCTTGCAGCTGCTCTCGCTTGCAATGATATGTACGAGGAGAATAAAATATATGACGAGTGGGCTGTCTGCTTTGACGAGGTAGGTTGAATCAGTGTTTTTTACATGCCCATACATTGTATGATAGACGTATCAGGACAATTACCCCCCTGGACAATCACACCCGAAAAATCTTTCCCCCCCTGGAAAACTATCCAAAGGACAATAGCCCCCGGAAAATTACCCCCTCCCCCCAAGGACAACCACCTCCCAAGGACAATTACCCCCTAGGACCGTACAATACCCCCCCCCCACTCAGGGGCGTCTCCAAAGGGGGGGGGGGTGTGGGGGTGCGACACCCCCACCTGTCATACCTTATATTTACTTTTAAGTTTTAATTGTATATTTTTTTTGTATTATTTTTTACAAATCATTTTTGATTTTTGACTACCCCTTCCACATTTGCTGATTTTTTTCTTTTTAAAACATACATTGCTCTAACTGGAGTCGTTTTATATATGATGTACATGTACATGTTCTATTATTGTATTGTATGTATGTATTTTATCTTATGTAGCTCCCTATGTTTTGCATTTGTGGAGAAATAAATTGAACTTGAACTTGAACTTGAGGATATTGTCGGTTAAATTGCGCTGCCGTCGGGAAAAAAGAGAAAAGGGGGAGGGAAAAAAGAGAGGGAAAGGGAAAGAAAAGAAAAAAAGAAAAGGAAAAGAAAAGAAAGAAAGGAAAAGAAAGGAAAGAAAGGAAAAGAAAGGAAAGAAAGAAAAGAAAAGAGAAGAAAGAAAGAGAAAAAAGAAAAAGAGGGAGGAGAGGAAAGAAAGGAAAAGAAAGAAAAGAAATAAAAGGAAAAAACGAAGAAAAAGAGAAAGGGGGAAAAAACGAGACGGGGGGGGGGGGGAGAGGGTGAAAGAGAGGGGAGGTAAGAGCCTGAGAGAGGAGGGGTGGGAATAAAAGAGAGAGGAGGGTTGTTGGGTGGAGTCGTCTCGTCGAGGGAGCAAGAAAGACACGGGTAAATATGTTGCTGTGTCGGGTCAGCTGTGTCGGTATTCTTGCTCGATCCTCGTGTACTATATCAATGCAGAAGTTTGAAGTCGGTGGGATGTATATTGTCGGTCGGCCGGCAAGTTTTTTTCCCTACGAACTGTGACTTTTTATCCGCTGTAACGACTTCGAGAATGACTACAATTACAATAATTGTATTTTCTCGAAGTTTCACTTTCCTATAATATCAGCTAAGAAATCAGAGGTTTAAAATTTCGGGGAAACTAAATTCAAACAAGGATTAAGAGTCAACAACGGTACAACGAATCGTCTTCCTTTCTCTAATAATTACATCAAACGTCTAAGCTTTTCGCGCTTCGCGCGGGAAGGGAGAGAACTGAATTCAGATAAGGATTAAGAGTCGAGAACAATACACCGAATCGTCTGCTTTTTCTCATAATTTAATGAACGTCAAAGCTTCCGCGCTTCGCGCTAAAGGGGGAAACTGAATTTAGACAATTATCGCTTACTAAGAGTCGAAAACAGTACAACGAATCGTCTTCTTTCTCTAATAATTTAAGTAAACGTCAAAGCTTCCGCGGGAGGGGCAGAACTGAATTCAGATAAGGATTAAGAGTCGAGAACAATACACCGAATCGTCTGCTTTTTCTCATAATTTAGTGAACGTCAAAGCTTCCGCGCTTCGCGCTAAAGGGGGGAACTGAATTCAGACAATTATCGCTTACTAAGAGTCAAAAACAGTACAACGAATCGTCTTCTTTCTCTAATAATTTAATGAAACGTCAAGACTTCCGCGGGAGGAGGTAGAACTTCATTCAGATAAGGATTAAGAGTCGATCACGGTTCAACGAATCGTCTACTTTCTCTAACAATTTAATGAAACGTCAAATCTTCCGCGGGAGGGAGAGAACTGAATTAAGATAAGGATTAAGAGTCGAGAACAGTACAACGAATCGTCTGCTTTTTCTCATAATTTAATGAAACGTCAAAACTTCCGCGCTTCGCGTGAGAGGTGGAAACTGAATTCAGACAAATAGGGCTTATTAAGAGTCGAAAACGGTACAACGAATCGTCTTGGCTTTCTCTAATAATTTAAGTAAACGTCAAAGCTTTCGCACTTTACGCGGGACGGGGGGGGGGGACTTCATTCCGACAAGGTTTAACAGTCGAGAACAGTACAATAAATCGTCTTCTTTTCCTAATAATTTAAGGAAACGTCTAAGCTTCCGCGCTTCTCGCGGGAGGCCTATCATCCAACCCCCCCCCCCCTAATGAGCGCGCTTCGCGTGCTCTTTAAGTGATTCGCTTGCTCACTACCGCCCTCCTTTAAATAAGATCCTAGCTCCGCGCCTGCATTAAAATATATAGCTATGATGCTGACTAAGTTGACGAAATAATTCGTATATTTATGTCGTCGAGGAAAATGATCATTTGCGCCTACGCAAGTACTATAGATAGTCCATAGGAAAAACAATTTAGCCTTCGGCCCTGGGTTTACAGGGTTAAATTTGTAGATATTGGGACATTTAATTTTGTCGGTAATTGGTGGCTAGTTTTGTCGGTAATCGCTGGGAACCCGGGGTGCAATGTAACTGTATGTTTTGCCTGATTCGCACACTAGCAGTTTCAGGCGGGCAATACTATTTCCTGATATTTTCACTCTTCCGGCTTTTGCAATTGACTAGTTTACTGCAGAGAGGTGAAAGAAAGGAGTGGAATCAAGCCGCTTTCCTTTGACCCCATGCATGCTCCAAGCCGCCAAAAAGTTATGAGCTAAATCTGCAACTGTTGACCAGGTGGTGAGATAAAAGAGCGCATGGAATTTCAGGATTTAGAATTCCTACATTAGAAAATGGTATCACAGCAACTGTTCGATGTTCCTTTCAATGATTTCTCATCAATTGTTGAATGTGTAATGAGTAGAGCAAGCGAACAAAAACTGGTATAATGTCATCCTTTTTTCCAACTGCAAAAATACAAAAAACAAACGAAAACACGCATTAGCAAACTTAAGGTTATCGAAGATTGTAAATCATGGATTAAATAGCCGGACATTAAAACATGCACAAATTAGCGCATTATCCTAAAATATTGAGTATTTGTCAGGATATAATTTTCCTTTTACCAACTCTGGCACACAAATTATAGGAAGGGCGGAGTACTAAATTTGAAAAATTGTTTGATGCACTATTCCCAATACAAAGCGCGGAAGCTTTGACGTTTCACTAAATTATTAGAGAAAGAAGACGATTCGTTGGACCGTTCTCGACTCTTAATCCTTGTTTGAATCAAGTTCCCCTTCCCCCGCGCGTAGCGCGGAAGCTCTGACGTTTCATTAGATTATTACAGAAAGAAGACGATATGATGTACCATTCTCGACTCTTAATCATTAATGTTTGAATCATGTTCCCCTTCCCCCGCGCGTAGCGCGGAAGCTCTGACGTTTCATTAGATTAATAAAGAAAGAAGACGATTCTATGTACCATTCTCGACTCTTAATCCTTGTCTGAAATCATTTTTGCCCATTCCTGCGCAAAGCGCGGAAGCTTTCACATTTTATTACATTATTAGAGAAAGAAGACGATTCGTTTTACTGTTCTCTATATTAATCCTTGTCTGAATTCAGTTTCCCCACTGAAATAAGTTGTGTCACAAATAAGTTGTGACATAATAATCTTTCTCCAAAAATGAAAAATGTTTTAGGAAATATCAGGAAATAAAATGAGTGAAAAAAATAAAAAATAAAGATACAATGACGTGAATTTTAAAAAGGGTGAACGGAAACAACATAACAACTAGTGAACTATTTTATAAGTCATACTAATGTCCGAAAATCTTCCTCCTTGTCTCCGATCTCATCACGAAATCGTCACAGAGGTCATCTATGTTTACACTGTCCAGGTTTGTCTGATGTGCATTGCAGATTGCTACTTTTGTGCTTCGCGCTTAACATTTAGCTCGTTGCTTTTGATGCTGCGTCTTTGCATTTGGCGAACTGCATTTATATGATGCTGTTGATTGAACAAATTGAATAAATTCATCAATTCCTGATGAAGCCGTATGAGCGAGAATTCAATTTATTCTTGTCTCATATACGGTTGTCTTATTTACTTCGTTTATATGTATGTGTTCTGAAAATGAGATAGCAAAATGTGTATATTAATGGTCATCTTGCGAGTAATAACCATTAACTACTCTCATCGGACTCTCACCATTAATTTATCCCTTCATTTTTTTTATGGTGAATTATTGGGGGGGGGGGGGGAATGATTGTACAGGCCATCCCCCCCACCTGAAATATTGGGGGGGGGGATATATCCCCCCCCCCATCCCCCCGGGATCGACACCCATGATATTATTCACATCAACCCGATTTTTGATATCAAGAAATCGAATTTGTGATATCACAAATTCAACTTTTGATTTTACAAAATTGAAAAGGAATTCTAGCACTCACCTTGTGCAGAAATTCACAGGCAATTCGATCATTAGTTTTGTGCACAAATTCAACTCAACTGGGTATTCGCGCGTTAATTGTGTTCTCAAATTCACGGGGTATTCTTTGGTGCAGGAATTAATTCAGATAGGAATTCTAGTATTTACTTTGCACAGAATGTTATACAATTTAAAATAAAAATAAAAAAAATTGTGGAAGGCTGGTCCTCGCCTGACCTGTCGCCACCTAGTGCCATTTTAAATTCAAAATGCTAAATAACGAGATTGATTGAATGTTTTCCTCTGACATTTTTACCTCTGACATTTTTACACCGAGCCATGCGTCTAACGCACCCTTTCGAGAAAAGTCCCCCCCCCCCCCCCTCCGCTTGTCTCGAAAAGGTGGAAACATGCGCTTTTTATACGATCTGTTTAGCAAGGTAATCTTATAAATTAGAGGCCTTGAACACCCCGCACTGCTCCAATCACATGAATCAGGAACTTTGTAATTCGGCATTACATTTTCTGAGAAATTACCCCCCCCCCCCTATCCTCCATCGTTCTCGTGACCCCTCCGTGTTTAGGCTCACGCTATGCCATTAGTTGTGTATAGTTTCTTTTTTTTAACAATCATAACATCATTTGTTTTCTTCATTTGCTTCTCCCTGGTATGAAGGACATGAAAGCTCTTGGTTTTCAAGGGTACGGAGTCATGGGTAAAAGGATTGCCGAGCTTATTGGCAACAAGAACGCCAAGATCTTAGACATCGGATGCGGTACCGGGCGCTTCGGGTCGGAGGTGAGAAACACTTGTCATTTTTGAACAAAATACCGTTAAGATTCATCTCCTTGTGTTATAAGAATACCAATATTATGTAACATTATGCTACAGTGTTTGTTGCTCGCTTGTTGTTTTGTTACTTCAAACCTGAACGCTGCACTATAAATTTTACCTTAAACCCAACCCTTAATATATAAGCTAAAACCCAACTATCTGACCCTATAAATCTTGATAAAACAAAGCAAACGTGTACTACGCAGGCACCGCGATCCTTTCTGGTTGGGGTCATGGGGCCGGGCGGAGCCCCTGGACGCTCTAGAATTTCAGCAATTCAGAACCTTCAAGATTACAGTCTTGATCGATATTCTCTCCTATTCTCTCCTAAGCACAATTTTATAGAACAAAGATTTGTCTTAGGACCAACTTCTATCTTTGCGGATAATGTCGATCTTAGGGCCCCCATCGGGGGTCTAGAGGTCGGAACACCTGGACGATCTCGAGTTTTGGGAATTCAGAACCCTTAAGATAGCCGTTTTGCGCGATAGAAACTCTAAGCTTTGCCTTGAACTTTGCACTGCTAATAATTACCCCTTTTCAAATATGAGAGATGCCCCTTTTACTTTGACAAGAGCCTTTAGTGACATTAAGAAATCCAGAATCTGGCCGATTTAATTTTGATCTCCACCACACTGTACCAACGCATATATTCAAATATTCAAATGCAGCGCTATATGATGGCTCTTCTAGGTTTAAAAAAAAAGTCACAAGGGGGGGGGGGGGCGGCCGATTTGGCTCCCTCGTGGATCCGCCATTTAGATTTATTATCTCGAATCATCTGCTCTTATATGCAGCCATTCCTCCTAGCGACAATAAGTTCGCACATATTTTAAAGTTATCTGGGATATCGCACGTCCTGTTCAATTCAAATGGGGAAAAAAATGAAAGGACATACTACTTTGATACCATCGGACCGGAAACGTACAACATTTGGAGAAGAACGAGTCCAAACAACGCTCAAGCAAGAGTTTATAGATGGTTTGTTAAAGATATGAATCTACTAAAGGCAAAGTAATAGCAGAATGGCAAAATATCGTATATACTATGAAATTATTAATTTTACTTTTTTTCTGTTTTTATTGTATCGTGTCGAATAAGACGATTTCTGGACCTCTGTTCAGGTCTCACTTTTTCGGAACGACTGCAAAACTGATTTGAGATCTTTTAACAATATCCTGAGAGGAAATATTAGGTCTCTTTCTCCATCAGTGGTAGCAAAATTTTGAAATATTACTGAAATGAAAATGAAAGATAAAGGCAGTCCGCGAATTAGTCACGAGCTCCTTAACCATCGATGAGATGTTAAAAAATAAAAAAGTAAAAGAAGGAATACCATTTTGTATGTTAGACATAAAACAAACTTTTTTAGCACGATTGTCTCTCATTTCTCTCACAATATCAGCTTCACTCACTTGGATACACCAATATTCACGCTGCAGACGGAAATCACAAATGCTTGGAGAAAAGTCGTGAGAGACGGGTCTATACAGAACTTAAACAGTTCATGTTTGGCCCTAACCTCATTGCACCTTACGAAGACGGTAAGATTCAAAAGAGCATGACATCTTTATCATGACGTCACTCACAGAGTTATGATAATACGATTGTGTTGTAAAAGAAAGTGTCTGGAAGCGATTAGGAAGCACATTATATATAGGTATTATGATTGTAAGGCGAAAGCTGGGATATTATGATTCCAGGGACATCAGGAAGAACAGGATAAATACTGATGAGGCTACCCAGAGTAAATAAAACATGTAGCAGAAGCAGAAGTAGTAGTAGTAGCAGTAGTATCAGTAGTGGTAGTGGTAGTAGAAGAAGCGGTAGTAATATCAGTAGCAGTACCAGTAGTGGTAGCAGTAGTAGTAGTATTAGTAGTAGCAGTAGTACGTTTTATAGCAGTAATAGTGTTAGTAATAGTAGTAGTGGTAGTACTATTAATACTAGTAGTAGTAGTACACTGTTGGTCATAATGGTGGAATATTTATTTTTACCCCAGTTTAGGGAAGGTTTTTTAAAAATTATTTATTTCTAATAGATCTAGATAATGGCATACATTCTCAGATTTTATTGAATATTAATTTGCGAGTGTTTGTTTTGCGTGACTACTTAATCATATGTGTGCTACTATGCTAATCAGCTAAGGGACCTACGTCCTTAAGTCATAATTGACAGTAATGAGGATTAATGCCTCACAAAAGGGCACTAATATATAGCTGATCGACACGAGTTTTATCCTGGGGCCTCACAGTAACGAGGCCATTGCTTAGCCCCTGAATCATGACTGTACGCAGTGTTTGCTAGGGTACGCGGCCCCTTCCACAAATCCCCCAAAACGAAGAAAATGCAATAAATTGTCAAAAATTCATTGCATTTTCCCCCGGCCCCCAACAGGAAAAATTCCTCTGTAGGGCCATGCATTATGGTTCAAGGCATGGCCACACAGAAGAATTTTTCCTGTTGGGGGCCGGGGGAAAATGCAATGAATTTTTGACAATTTATTGCATTTTCTTCGTTTTGGGGGATTTGTGGGGGCGGCCGCGTGCCCTAGCAAACACTGCGTACAGTCATGAATCAGGGGCTAAGCAATGGCCTCGTTACTGTGAGGCCCCAGGATAAAAATCGTGTCGATCAGCTGTATTAGTGCCCTTTTGTGAGGCATTAATCCCCATTACTGTCAATTATTATTTAAGGACGTAGGTTCCCTAGCTGATTAGCATAGTAGCACACATATGATTTAGCAATCACGCAAAACAAACACTCGCAAATTAATATTCAATAAAATCTGAGAATGTATGCCATTATCTAGATCTACTAGAAATAAACAATTTTTTTAAAATCCTTCCCTAAACTGGGGTAAAAATAAATATTCCACCATTATGACCAACAGTGTAGTAGCAGCAGCAACAACAGTAGTGGCAGTAGTAGTAGAAGAAGTAGTAGCAGTAGTAGTAGTAGTAGTAGTAGTAGTAGTAGTAGTAGTAGTAGTAGTAGTAGTTGTAGTAGTAGTAGTAGTGTTAGTAGTAGTACTTAGCAGCAGTAGTAGTAGTATAAGTAGTAGTAGTACTAGCAGCAGAAGTGTTAGTAGTAGTACTTAGCAGCAGTAGTAGTAGTATAAGTAGTAGTAGTAGTAGCAGCAGAAGTAGAGATAGTATAGTAGTCAGGGGCGGCGATCCCGGGAGGACGGGGGACACGTCCCCTCCCCCTCAACTTTTTAGGGGGGACCGTCCCCCTGGAAAATTTGAATAAGTGCAAAAAAATGTATAGCAAATACTGACTAAAGACTGCAACACAGTTTTAGGCTCTGGAGGGCCCAAGAGTGCAGCGTTTAGACTAATAACAATGCAAAAATCTTCTCGCTCGGTCGCTACGCGCCCCCGCATATTATCCTTCAAAATGTAAAAGTAAATATTGTATAAAATCTGTATTCCGTTAGTATCACCGTGATCATTGGCGTACTGATGGGGGGGGGGGGCAAACTTGGTTTATTTCTAATTCGTTCCCAGTGATTTACAAATTTTGCTGAAATGACATGATTTTCCGGGATTTGTTCTCTCTTTTTTATAAATTATACTTTTGTATGCGTTTGTAGGAAAACCCCTTAATTTACAGTTAAGCAAAAAATATGCTTATTTGGAAGCCTACATGTCAGGGCCCGTGGAAGAGTGTGTTAAAGAGAAATAGAAAGAAAACAAGAAAGGAAGAAATAAGGAAAGAAAGAAGAAAGAATAGTGACCTGCAAAGTGTCACAAATAATGAGGTATCAGAATATGCCCATCTGACCGTAATTAAATGCCTAAATCCCCTGAGCTTCCGGGGACTCTGCCCCTGGACCCCACCAGGGGCACTAAGGCGGACCCATGAATGATCATCTCACCGTAATTAAATGCCCGAAACCCTGAGCTTCATGGGGCTCAGCTCCCTGGACCCCACGCCAATTAGTGACCTGCAGTGTTACAAATAAGGTATCAAAATATGCTCATCTGACCGTAATTAAATGCCTAAAACCCCTGAACTTGAGAGGGCTCTGGACCCCAGCAGGAGCCATTGGGTAGGCCCTTGGATGCTCATCTGACCGTTAGTAAATGCGTCAAACCCCTGAGCTTCCGGGAGCTCTGCCCCCTGGACCCAACCAAGGGCGGCCCCTGGCGGCACATCTGACCGTAATTGAATGCCTAAAACCCCTAAGCTTCTGGGGGCTCCGCCCCTCGACCGCCGGGGCTTTTCCATTGGACCCCACGCCAATCTATGCTCTACCTGATCGTAATTCATAAATACTTTAGCCCCCCCCCCCCCCCCCACGTTGAAAAATGTTCCGCGGGGCCTGCATGTAACATGTAAGAGTGGTGATGATGTGGATTTTTTTCTGCCCCCCTCCCCCCTCCCCAACGCTTTTGCTCATTACGTCACTGACCGTGATTCTAACGGAATACACATTTTCCCTCACATCCCCCCCCCCCGGTCATGAAAAGAAATCACCGCCCCTGATTGTAGTAGTAGTAGTAGCAGTAGCAGTAGTAGTGGTAGTAGTGAAAAGATATCAAATGGGCTCAATTGTAATGAAAATCATTTGAACTGCATGCATACTGAGAAGTGTATATACACACACAAGTTTGGTCCAAACATTCAAACTGTTTCTCGTCGGGTAGGGCAGGAGTCTTTTTAGACCAATCAGATAAAATTGATAGCTGTTATCGGTTTGGTGCCGGTCTTAATTGTTCCTCCTCCGTTTATAGGCCTATTTACTCATGCCAAACACCATTTTGAAAATTCTTCGATTTTTTTGGACTTTGAATTAACTTTTCATCATTTAAAATGTCACAAACTAACCTATTCGACACCTACATGATTGTATATGCAGGTGCTTTTGATACAGTGGTAGCTATCGCCGTTTTGGGACCAGGGTCAGTGGATCAAACTGCAATGCCGGAGATAAGCCGACTGGTTGCGACAGGTAAGATTATGTGCCAACGAGGCATCACTCCTCTGCGCCAGTTGACTCGTTCTGATCTCAAAACGAAATCTTGTTACTACAAGGCCCACTGCACACGAAGCGTTCTTTACAATAACGGCATTCACGGAAATTCAGGCATAATAATGCAGAGAATGGGTCCAGGGCCCTGTTTCATAAAATCTAATGAGCTAGTTTTCTAAAATCCTTACATTTGATTGGATATGAGCAGATTTGGCATGATAGATCCTTGGCAGTTGTTATTGACAATAAGTTTTATGAAACAGGGCCCAGGTTCAATCTCCCTCTTCCATCACTAAATATTTAGAATCGTTTTGACGTCAGACGGTGTATTGGAATCGTCTACGATTCGAAGCAGATTCGGCTTTTATTCTGACTAGAAGAGTTAATTGCACATAAATTCAGATTGTTAGCATTCTTGTGATAATTAAGATCCTAAATCAGGAAGATTATGATGCGTGTTTAGATTTCCACATCTAAAATAATCGCTATTTCTTCGAAAACCAGATCACAGGATGATCTTCAAATTATCATTATTTTCTTATCTGGGAGTGATTGTTTAAGGTGCTGTACATTGTCCTTGACTCTTTGGTGCAAGATAATCCTATTCATTAATTATCCGTTTGACTATGATACAGGTGGATATTTGATCCTGTTTACACGGAAGTCATTTCTAGAGATGGAGACAGAACGCTTCAACATCAAAGCAGTGTTTGAAGAGTGGGTCGCGAGTGGAAAATGGGAGCGACTTAGTGATATCAGCTCGGTTTACTACGCAGGTACTGACGGGGTGGACAATGATGAGCGTGTGGTGGCGCGTGATGGCTTCATCGTTACCCTGCGAAAGTTAATCAATTGAAAATCGTTAACA